>JBCJKH010036461.1:0-12762 GCA_039877255.1 Loriculus beryllinus
ACTGACTGGTCTGTAATTCCCTGGGTCATCCATTTTCCCCTTCTTGAAAATGGGGGTTATATTTCCCCTTTTCCAGTGGTCAGGAACTTCACCTGACTGCCATGGTTTTTCAAATACTATGGACAGTGGCTGAGCAACTTCATTCGCCAGCTCCTTCAGGACCCACCAATGGATTTCCTCAAGTCCCATGAACTTGTGTACGTTCAGGTTTTTAAGATGGTCTCAAACCAGATCCTCTCCTACAGTGGGCCTAAGATCTTCATTCTTACAGTCCCTGCATCCGGCCTTGCAAGACTTAGGTGGTGTGATCACAAAGAAGTTATTGAGAACCTCAGCCTTCTCCAAATCCTGTGTAGCCAGTTCACCTAATAGCTTCCGGGGGGGAGGGGGCCTGCGTTGTCCCTGATCTGTCTTTTATTCACTACATACCTATAGAATTCCTTTCTGCTATCTTTAACATCCCTAGCCAGTGTTTGTAAGTAGACCAGAAGAAGATAATATTTATGTCCTACTCAAAGTTGTCTTAAGGTATTGCATTTTAATTACACTGCAGCTTTGATGAGATTTTTTTTCTTTGTGTTTTTCTGTGTATTCTCTTGAAATATGATCAAGCACTATTTTCAACACTATGCCCTGCAGTGTTGAAAAATTTTCCTATTATATCCCATTTTAAGAAAGAGTAAAGTAATACTATCTGGTACAGAGCCTTCAAAGCCAATGGAAGTCATTTGGACTTTAAATTATAATCATGTCAAGGTTTTCAAGTTTTATTTTAAGCCTGTACAGTACTTTGAAAGGGTGTTCTCAAAGGGGAAAAATCATTGCAAAGTGTAGCTGTTCCTACAGGATAAATTATTATTCAGTTATAGAATATATAATGTGATTCTTATAGGATTGTGTTCAACAAAATAGAAGAAACCCCAAACCCACTGAATCCCAAACCATAAGAAATGATTTGTCAAAATAAACATTAATCACAGCTTCACAACTTAACAAACCAGTAATTTTTACAATTTTAAATTAATTCTTTCCATTTAGCAGTCAGAGCCTAGTGGGAGAACTGACTCATTTATGACATAGAAACAATGCTCATATAAACATATTTAGCTTCAGGGAAAAGTCTTGCTCATCTCTGCATTAAAGGTAGAATGATTAATACTTTCACTATTGTTTTAATACCTAAAGGGCAACGACTACCGTTTTCCCATTAAATGTTAGTACTGACTCAGCATGTGGTTATATGAGGTGTTCCTCTTTGGATGTGTCAACTGAAAAGGGAGCCTCCTGCAATTGCAGTGAAACTCTGAAGTAAGAGTAGATGGAAAGAGGCACGTAGTCAGAACCTGATAATGTCTGCAAAAATCTTCCTGGTTTTTTTTCTCTTATCAGTCTATCTTCCCATTCAATGTCAGTTTTGTTTTAAGATTTTATTATTTAATTATACATTATAGTCACAACTGTTAATCTTCTCTCTCACCAGTACTATATACTGCTAGGTGTGTGGTATACTGGGAGAAACCAGAAAAATATCACCGTGGATGCTTTCTAGGTGCAGTCATGCAGTTTACAGAAGTACAGTTTAGCATTTTGGACAGTGAAAGCTAAAGTTCATTTAAAGTGGATTTGTTGAGAGAAAGGAGGCAAAGGCAAAGGACTTTCAGCTCCCTCCAGTACATGTTGGTTGGTGCGGTAAATGTTTCCCTACCACAAGATGCAGTCCCAGACATGAGGTTTCATAACCCCTTGCCAGCCCTTCCTCACTAACCAGATCAGTCCCAAATCCTTCTATACACATTTTTAATCTTGGCTTTTCAGTTACTTATTTTCCCAAAGCAATTCACTTTGGGATGGAACACTCTGTGCCCACTTTCTACCAGAAGGCAATTTCTTCTTTAGCTTAATTGCAGTCTGAGCAAGTCTCATTTATGTGTGTTTGCATTCTCAACTCACATGCTTTCACCATGTTCCAAGTAAGGTCTTGCACTTGTGCAGCTAGAAATCACAACCAAAGCAGTAACTTTTGCATGTGGATATATGTAAATGTTCCTGCCCCTCCTATCAACATGAAGAATAACACTACAATACACTACACTAATTCAACATGAAGAATAACACTACAATATACACTACTAACCAAATAACACTACAATTACAATAACTGATATGCACTATAACAGTGCTAGGAATAAAATAATACCCAAAAATAGGGGGGAAAAAACCTAAAAAGAGATAGGAGAGGGAATGAATATAGCCCAGGACTGTAAGGCACTCAGCACCAAACAACAACTCTGTTGAGCAACATGTGAACTTATGTCAGGTTCTCAAAAATGGAGTGAACATATAAACTGTACCTCATTTGTTTACCTCAAAGAGGATCTCCCTACCCAGAAGAGGCTCCAGTTACTGCCCAGACTTACTGCTGGTTTCAAATAGATAGGTGTACATATGCATACATATATATATATATCAATATAGGCATAAGTATATATGCATATGTATACTATATATGTATAAAATACATATCAAACATATTCTTTCTATTACATATAGAGCACAACCTATTTAAACATATGTGTATGTACATACGAATGATCACATTTTCTTTTTTTATATGTTGGTCCCATAAATTCAGAGAATCAGGACTGAGCAACCTGAAATATAGCACTGCAATCCATGCCCAGATCAATCTGTGATAAGTAGGCTCCTTGAAAACGTTGAGCCTTTCTCCAGGAAGAGACAGCTTAAAATGCTGAACATGGCTTTTTTTATTTCTCTAGCCAGACCACAAAATGCTTTCTCAAGAAAGAATGACCTCATATCTTACTAACTACAGCACAAAGCGAATGAGCATACACACACACATACCAGCACACATATACACAAGCAACCAAACAACCAAACAAAACCTAAAAGACAGAATTTTAGGAATGGGACTTTCAAATGCAGGCAACTAAATATAGATTTCGGAATCTTAAGTCCTTTTCTAAAGTTAATGTCTGATGATTGTTCTTCAAGAGGTCTCAAAATTCCATAAAGAATTTGCAGACTTGTTTTATGCTACTTTTTCCCTTCTCTTATTTGAACCTAAGAGACAAAATCTGTTGAAAAAATATGGATCTAAAAATCCGTATTTGTCATCTCTCTATATAGCTTAGAGGGGAAAAGCTATTGAACATTTTCTTTTAAAATACTCCAGTAGAACAGAATGCACAGAAGCCATCTGGGACAAGAAGCATTAGAGTTGCATATAAAAGCTGCAGAACTTCAATGAGTAACTGGGCATTACTGTAGAAATGAAATACTAGAAGTGCATGAGGGAAAGCCAATCTGAGTTTTGCATATTCTTACATGGAGTGGTTGCACTCTTTTGAGTAATCTCCTAATTCTTATTGTCCTTTGCTGTTAATGATACAGTAGAAATGGAAAAGATACAGACCATAACTGTTCTGAGGAAAACAAATTAAGGAAAGGCTTGCACAGAAAGAGAAGCAAAATGAACTGCAACTTCCCTGATGGGAAAAGAGATGACAGAGGAGAAATATAATAGGGTATAAGAAATTATGAATGGCAAAGAAAAGATCAGCAGAAAATTACTATTCCCTATTTCTCATAACATTAAAAATCAGAGAGAATTCAGTTCCCTCCACATTAAAAACAAACAAAAGGAGATGCTTTTTCGCACAACATAATAATTAAACTGTAGAAGTCTGCCACAGGATGTTGTGGAGGCCAGCACTGTAACCGAGGTCAGAAAAAGTTTTACTAAAACTCAGGAGGAAGTCTATTGATGACTATTCAAAATGATTGCACAAGGCATCTGTCAGTCACTCTCTAAATCAGCAACTGCTAAGAGATGAGAGAGTTAAGCTGGAGATTACTCACTTTATAGTAGCTTCTGCATCTTCTTCTGGCCTCTGCCACAGGCAATCCAGTGGGCTAGCTGCACATTCATTCTGACCTGATATGGTTATTAGCCTCTCAGAAACCTTGAGATATCAAAGTGTGTATAAGTGTAGGTACTATGAAATAATACACATAAACAGAAAACTGTGACATTTTCCTTTAATTTTCATTGCAAAGCGATATCATCAAATTGATGAAGTTAAGATACGTGTCAACATGAATCAGCAAAAGACCTGCCAACATATGATACAGGGTAATTTTTTGCCTTAATCTCCACATAGATTCAGTTTCCTCCTTTTAACATGTGTGCATGTTTTCATGTGGGAAAACTGACTTAAAAAGAACCACTTGGAGACTTGATGCTACATGTATGCTTAGGCTGGATTGTGTTGTTGATTTTATAACTGTAATATCATCAGAGAATTATCTTTTTTATAAAATTAAAAACTCTATGATATAGATTGATGCAGGGCATGTGTGACCTTTAATGTTTGTTGAGGAAGCTAATACTGTCTAAGGCCAGGTATACATTAGAAGTTTTTCATATAGCCCTGCAATGTCTCTTAATCCTGACATAGACTCCAGCCCTCTTAGTGCTTTAGACCCTGTTGTGCTTGGTTCTGAACCAGAAAAGCTCAGCAGCCTTTCCTTAGCTTAAGGACTTGGATAGTCTCCGTGAAGTCAGTTTTGCTATTTGTACTTCCTACGTGCTTTGTTTTCTCATGGGTCTAGTGCACAAATCTGGCTTTCAGCACACTTTCTGTTCCACTTCTCTGGATTACTTCAAAGTATGGATTATGTAGCAGCTATATCTTTATTATTCATTAGGTATCAAGATGCAGAAACCAAACTCATGTCAACTTATTTAGGATGTTAGCCCAGGCCTCATAATATGAAAAGTCAGTCAGGGCATAACTAAAAGGGCACTGTCCTAAATTCACAATTTATTCCTAACAAACCCTACTGAAGTTTCCTTAGGATTGCCATAAATTTTCAAGGGTCAACATTACTTCTGAAGTGCAGACTACCTAAGCAAGGTTCTTATATGAAAACTGGGCACTAGTTTTTAAATTGCTTTCTTGTGAATCTCTGGAAGCACATTATTCTGTTTATGTTCTCCCATTTGCATTGTTCTGTGAAGTGGTTTTTTTTTTTTTTTGCCAGCCTGAAATCCATAATAGCTGCTCATATTTAAAACATGCCACACTCCTGACATGCTGGGAAGTATCACAGCCCAGTGTAATATTTGGGTTTCAAATTTTTATTTTGCAGCAAGAGGACCAACAGTCTAGATCTGCAAAAGCGACTTCAGTTATTAGAGTTCGGACATGAACTTGGCTTGCTAATGCCAGAGAAATACAAGAGCCTCCTTTCATGCTGTTAATGGAATCATTAATTATGTCAGCAGCTCAAACGATACATCCCCAAACACTTTACATTACTTTGCAAATGCGTAGTCACATAGAAATCTTAGAAAAATATATTCTTAAATTCTAAATTCATAAATTCTAATCTTAACTAGATTGTTGGTTGCAGGGATTTATGCAGTTACATTGTCTCATCCTCTTTCTTTGACTGAAATTCTGTTACTGCTTGTGGTAAAAAAGCAAAATGAACAATATGTGTGTATGCTGTTGCCTTGTTGTAACCTAAATGAACTTCCTGAGCCTGAAAATTTGCCATGCTTCTGATTAGCAAGGAAACCATCTCAATAGACTTCTTTCTTTTTAGCTAAGCATATACTCTACTTTATTGTGACCTTTGCTGTATTTTCTATAGTTACTAAATGGTCTATTCTGATTAATCAACCTGTTGATATTCTTATAAATAATAATTAAATTCTTTATCTTTCTTCATCTTTCAAAACAGCCTCCATTACTGAAATGAACTTTCATCTAGGATAAATAAAAACAGATGTCAACTGTTAAAATCGAAAGTAGCTTTGGGGAAAACTGTTTCGAATCACAGAGCTACAATAATGCTGTCTGTTCTTTACTCTGTAGTACACTTTGGGAGACAGAGAACTTGTGAAGTAAAGCAAGGACTTCAGATTGTGTCTGTTAATCTTTCACATAAAATGTATGATCCAATTCTTTATTCCAAAAAGGCCAGCTCCATTGTTACTGTTTGTGTCAATAAACGGTCACTCATTGCCTTTCTCATGTCACTGAAAGATGGAGCTTATATGCTCTGTGATGGCATAAGAAGAAGAATAAACATAGTGGCATGATGAATAAAGCAAATTAAACATGATGATATAAATAAATCAATATTAATACATTTTGTCTGTCATTATGTTTATGGCCAAACACTGTATTCACATGCCTTGTCACAACACAATGAAACTTATAATGAAACTTCTTCAGAAGAAACTGCAGAAAACCCCCAGTATTTCTTCACAGCTGTATTTTCATGGAACTCTACATGGAATTTTTTGATTTAAAGGCGTGATTGTATAAATTATGAAGTGCTTCCATCAAGACTCTGGAAATAATGACAGAAATGCAGAAAAATGGCAGATATGTCCCTTGGCCAATATTCTTAGGGGACTTTCCGGTACAGAGGGTAGATCAAGAGGATGGTTTCAGGTCAGTGAACTAGCTGACTTCATTTGGTTACTAAAGCAACTTAAAAGATCCGATACCTTTCGTGTGAATTACGTAAGGAGGTATTGTAAAATTTCAGATGTTTTTAAACAGCTGTGATAGCAGAGGGGTATAATCAAGCTGCACAAAAAAATTAAATAAGCCAGGTTGGAAAAGCTTGGGGATTGGGGATATAAACCAACTGTAGGAGGCAAATTTATAACAAATGTGAGACATTCACAAAGGACAATGAAGAACCTGAGGGATTAAAAGAAAAAAAATATAAAAGAGAGAGAAAAGACATGTTTTTCACACTCAGGTAAAAGTTTGTGACAGTAACAGGACGACTGAATTACACTATGCTGTAACCCAACGGAAGCTGATTGAAGTTTATTATAAGAATTACAGTATGGAAGCAAAATTACATACCTGTGAACTTTGCATTCTGGAAAATAATATTCCTGTCCTACACTAATGGGACAAAGTAAGACAGAGAAAGCTATGGCATTGTTTCAAATATGCTGTAGCTCTTCCTGTCTTTAAACAACCCATTGCTTACAACATTCCCATTTTCCTTCTCCTCTCAAATGAGGATGCATGTCTTTTGCAACAGCAAAAAAACCCTTGAATCCTTCTCACTAATATTATTCACAGCTGTCTCCAGTTTGACTTCTAGCTTCTTTTGACTAATACAGCTCTCAGATAAATTTCCAACCTCTTTCACCTGGCTAAGTCCCAAATCTCCTCCTCTACCCACATCCTCATAAATTGTTCAGTTCTGCTCAGCAACACGCTGGTCAAATTCCACGTGGCACTGAGCATTGTGTTTCATTGCATTTCTTTACCTGGTCATTTAGAACCTTATCCAGATGATCTTTCCTCTTTTACCTTCTTCCCTTTCTTTGGGCTTTATACTATGCTGTCATTGAACCCTTCCTTTATGATTGTTGTATGTTTGCATTACCATAACAGCCAAGAGCTTAACTATGGACCAAGACCCAGAGTATGAGGCCACCCTAAACACAGATCCTTTATTCGCTCTCGAACTATCTTTAGCATGATGACACATGAAATTGCCTCCGTCCAATTCCACCCTTTATTCCACCTCACTTGTATGGGCTTGAGCTGAAGAGATCTAGACATAGTTAAGATCTCAGCTGACCTCTTCTCCAATCCCACACTTTTTTTATATTTCTCCCTCTTGAGAAAAGTTATATTCCTGCCTTCACTCTGCTAGCACTGCCAAATTTCCCTGCCTGTTCATGAACATCTAAGTCACATCCCCTGTGGTTTTCCTCTTTCTATCCCTTATGCCGTTAAGCTATTTCCTACAAACCTTTGAATTCCATCTGAAGCTTTATTTCTGCCCTGATGTCTACCACTTACTGGTTTATACACAGTGGGCTGCTCTGATACAAAGCTAACTGAAACAGATTTGGGCTTATCGTTATCTCATTTGTTCTCTCCTATTTGTTTGGTTTGTTTCCCTGTTGCAACTTGTGCTTAAATTGTATTATGAAGCAGAAGCTATTTCTGTACCCCAGGTTGGGGTAGCACCCAACACAGCTGAGCCCTTATGTTCATTCACAGCCTTTAGATGCTATCTATTGTGCAAAAGCTTTGCAGAACACACACGGGCTCTTGGAGGCCCCAGTTCTTGGCAAAACTTAACATGACTTAAGACTTAGTTCAGCTTTTGTGTGTTGATGGAAAAAGGCCCTAAAAATTAAAAAAGATGTTGTTCTGCGCATTCTTACAAGCATGGGTTTTTTTATTTCTTTTTTTTTTTCCAGTAAATGCATTTTTAGACATAACAAGTAAACAGCTTGCACAAGCCTGAGCCTGAAGCTGAGCACCTGCAACTTAAATAAGATCATCATTGTTTGAGAAGAGTTTAAATAATTTAGTACAAATTGGCTTTCCTATAAGTGTTGACAAGCACATCATCACTAGTCACTAATGAGCACAGGATTCCAGAGGGCTGCACAGATATCACACTCTTCCTCACACTGCGCATGTGTCCCTCAAAACAAAGTATTTCATAAACAAGCACCTGGAGACCTTGATTAAAAACCACCTGCTCTGAAGCTGCCGAGAGGACAGATTGCACAGTGTGCAGGTGGCCTTCACAGCATGGTTTGCTGATATGTCTGATATCTGTAGTCACTGAAAAAAAGTTTGTTTCCCTTCTCCCACACACAGACACAACCCTTCACGCTGGCTTGCAAAGGGAGCTTCGAAAGGGCTCGAAGAAGTGGTTGGAGGAGTCTGACATAGTCTGACAGTGACTGCAACCATAGAAATGTTGAGCCTAACAATCCCTGCCTTTGTGACAGGACAGGCTGTTGCTATCACTGATTACCTTTTGGCTTGACATTGCAGAAATAGTGGTATTTGATGAAAAAAGGATAAAGGCATCCCAGGAGTAAGAAGCAATAAGCAACCATCTGATAAGCCTCACCATCTGTTGCACAATTTTCCTATTCATGCCTATGACTCCATGGATTGTTAATAAAAAACAATACAGATTTAGTCAGGTCTGATATTCTCCCTTGAATCCTGCAAGCTTTTTCTTCATACAGATGGAATCCCTCCATTTTAATGTAATTTTTTCTGGTCTACTTGTCCTGGTGCAGGGTTCTTGTAGGAGTTTCAGTGCTGTGCTTTCAAAGATGTAAAACAATAACATGAGAAAGAGCTCTGTCAGGTTTGGCCACATGTGGGGACATTCTGCAGTGACCAGGGGCTGAAAGGGTCTCTGTAAAGGACTGGAATAGCCACATGCCCTGGAAGACTTAATTCCTTGTGGAAGCCCAGGAGCTTTCTCCATCTGTGTGTATGCATAATTTCCGAACTGATACATCTGGAAGTGAGAAACTTCTCACATTTCCATGCTCAGCTACTGACCCTTTTCTAGAAAGCAACATCAAGCAAGCATCTTTTGGTTGCTTTAAGTATCTTGACATACTGAAGGCGCAAGGGTACGGTTAGCTGGATAGCAAGTGCAATATTCCAACAGGACAAAGATGGAAAAAACACTTAAGGATTATTTTTTTTTCTTACGTGGTAGTCTACAAAGTGATTAAGGAATTAAAATATTTCCAATAAAATAGAAGCCAACTCCTTGCTACTATTCTGATCTACAGGTTGAAATGGTGATTACTGCCTCCTTTTGTCAAGGCTGTGTATTACAACCTTGGATCTTGGTTCTGCCAGCATAGCAACCTACAGATCCTTCCTACAGCTGTCCTCAGCCTGCACTAAGTATAGCTTGCTTTGTTTTCACATGCATTATGACTACAGAGGCCACTCCTGAGTCATAAGGGCTGCTCTCAAAAAACTCTCCTATGTGTCATTCCCTCATTTGTCAACTCAAGAACCTGTATAAGACTTAATTCATCCCTAGGGCTTGGGAGACAAAGTGATTTTTAGTAAGGGCAGTACCCAGGAACTCTGTCGATGTCCAGTCCTGCTCAGAGCCAAAACTCTAAATACTTTTTGACTTTTAGCAGAAAATCAGACCTTGCCACTTCAGCTTGCTAAAGCCAAATATTGCTTTACCAACTTTTTTGGCACCTTCACACTTCTATCTCCCACAGCCACTGAAATTGCTTCAAGCATTTGGCAGAAATATAGTCAATACTCCTAAGAAATAAAAAACAGCCTTTAGAGAACACCACTGGAAGGTCAGACCAAACTCATAAAGTATTACTGCTGCTTTTAAGAGAGATGAAATCTGGAGAGCAAGGAGTAATTAATTAATCTTGGTGTAATACAAGGTGTTAGAATGATATAAGAAACACTAGCCATCTTAGGATATACAAATAACAGTTACTGTAACTTTTACAGGTGATCCTTTTTGATTCAGGTTAATTGAATTTCACATTTGATAAGCTAGCAAATTGAGAACCCTACCCTGCAAGGGTTAATTGAAGCTTCTCTAAAAATGTTCTTGCTCATATCTGCCCTCCAAGCTGGTTGTGCAGCATGTCAGTGGCAACTCTGTGGGCTACATTTCACTATGCATGGCCTGTTAAAGCAAGTCAGGTGCTCATTCTACTTTGTTCATTACTGCTTAGGGTTCACACCCAATGGGACATCATGTCTGAAAAAACTGTGAGATCGAAGAACATTCAAAATTTGGAGACAGGATGACCATGTAAAATGCTGACTCCCACCCAAACAAAGCAAATATAGGTAATCAGTTTGGTTTCAGTGAGAGCTGAATCAGATTCCATGACTTCTGAGAAAAGTTTAAAGATGCAGTTTGCTGCACTGAGAATTTGGAATATGAAAATGGATAATTGTTGCAGTATGAAAGGAGAGAATGCAGGATCACTCACTGTACATGTACAGGAGCAGAGGAAGGAGCAAAGTACATTTGAGTCAAAGCAGAGTTTGCAAATAACATTTCTAGTCATCTCTATTTTTTAAAACAAAGAGCAAAAAGCTGCAAAGTTCCTGGTAGGTAGACTGGAGATTACCAAAAAGAATTACTAAAGACAAAATGCATAAAACAAAGACATGTATTTAAGAAATGCTACCAAATAAAGGTTATGCTTATGGTGGAGCATGTTATAGTATCTTGCTGTCCAGATCCACAGGCATGATTTCAAATCTCACACAAACAAGTTATTTCCATCAGCCCAGGTATGGAAAGGCAGCCTGTCTTCTGGGCTGGGAAGCCCTGTGAGGCTAGACGTGATCCTAAGCTGCATCAACAGGAGTGTGACCAGCAGGTCCAAGGAGGTGATTCTGCCCCTTTGCTCTCGTGAGACCTCACCTGGAGTATTGTGTGCAGTTCTGGTGTCCTCAACATAAAAAGGACATGGAACTGTTGGAACAAGTCCAGAGGGCCACGAGGATGATCAGGGGACTGGAGCATCTCCCATACGAGGACAGGCTGAGAGACCTGGGACTGTAGCCTGGAGAAGAGAAGGCTGCGTGATGATCTCATGGCAGCCTTCCAGTATCTGAAGGGGACCTATAGGGATGCTGAGGAGGGACTCTTCGTTAGGGACTGTAGTGACAGGACAAGGGGTAACGGGTTAAAGCTTAAACAGGGGAGGTTTAGACTGAATATGAGGAAGAAATTCTTTACTGTTAGGCTGGTGAGGCACTGGAATGGGTTGCCCAAGGAAGTTGTGAATGCTCCGTCAATGGCTGTGTTCAAGGCCAGGTTGGAGGAAGCCTTCGGAGGCATGGTTTAGTGTGTCCCTGCTTATGGCAGGGGGGCTGGAACTACATGATCTTAAGGTCCTTTCCAACCCTAACGATTCTATGATTCTATAATTCTATGATTCTATGGTTAGATTATTAAGAAGTTGGTGCCAGACAGCAGAAGACTTTTTTTTTCAGAGACCTCTTGGTGTCTTTGCACAACCCTAGCTGTTGGAACGTTTCCAGGTGCTGCTAAAACATGTTTTGAAGACTAAAAATTAAATCTATTGGGCACTCCTGGGGGATGAAGCGGAGGTTAGAATTCAAAGTCTTGAAACAAGAAAGCAAGAGAATTAACATGAGCACAAACACAATCGTGCTTTTTCTTTGTTTTCCTGCTTTTGTACTGCTTGCACATAATTCTCCTTCTTTACTAAATAATGGTCTAAGAAGATCCTTTGCTCTGTGTTCTGAAAGCCAAATGGAGATTTTCCTTTTTTAATATCGTTTTAACTGTAGTAAAGCACAGTATAATGCCTTTTCACTATTCAACCTCTGAGATGTTTCCCGAACAAGGAAAGTACTGGCAATCTGAGTAGTGCTTCATTCTAGCCCACCACAGTGTATAAAGATTGTTTTCTGTTTGTTTTTCCTTTTTGCATGTTTGTGTTTGTGCCCCTGTATATGGCCAGGAGATACATACATGCCTAGATACCATAATTTTTTACATCTAGACATTGACACAGTCTGAAAAGGGACAGTTACAAAACTCTAAAATATACACATGGAAGTAAAAAAGAACAAAACAAAGTCAACAATCAAAACAGACCATAAATATCCCAGATCTCACAGTATACTGCTATTGGGTGGAAAAAAGTTTATTTTCTTCATAGTAGCTTGTATCTTTTGGATTTGTGTTGACATCATGCTTAGCAAAAAAAGGTGAGGCAAGCAGAAGGATAGGGGGGCATTCAGAGTGATGGTGTCTGTTTTTCTAAGTAATTGTTACGTGTGATGCTGTCCTGCTTTGCAGGAGATGGATAAACGCCTGTCTGATGATGGCAATCTGATGATGGTAAGTGGTGACTGAATTCCTTGTTTTGTATTGTTTGCA
>JBCJKH010036465.1:0-15448 GCA_039877255.1 Loriculus beryllinus
AAATGGCAATCACTGGAACAGTTCTTGTCTTTACTTATGTTCACACAATCCTAATTAACATCGGGCAGAACTCGGCCAGCTGTGCAAGCCCCATCTAATCCCCACACTGTAGTCTGCAACTCCAGAAGGTTATTCCTTGAAACACTCCCCACTAAGCCGGATAATTCTAGAAATGACATTTCAATGCCATTGAATCTGTTTGCCTAGTGCTACGATTTAAATTCTAAGCCTTTTCCACCTGACCGTACTTGCATTACAACACAGAATTGTGACAATGGTATCTTTTTTGAGAAACAAATCAAAACCAATGACGACTATTTTGGCCTACGGGTTGGGACACTCGTGGAAATAACTGAGTCTTTGCAAGGATAGCATTGTCCCTTGTTTATTGTTTATCTAGAAGGTATATCACAAATTGCAAAATGAAAGCAGAACAGATAGAAAGAATCAGAAAGTCAGAGTACCATTTAATGTGTAAGATAAAAATAACAAACCCATTTGTTTAGTGTCTTAGGCTTACATTAAGAACAAGACTCTGGAGCAGGGAGAGTAGAGCAGCTGTTTTTACAGCATTTAGCTCCTGGCTCACAAAAAAAAGGCTTGTAAGGGCAGCGAGAAGCATGAACTGAGCTTGAGGGAGCAGAGAAGGAGAAAGTTTAGATTATGTCACATCACTGACCAAAGGTTGACAGCTCAAGGCCATTTTGCACCTCCTTGCCTGCACTACACTTCTGGTTCATTCTCTGTAATCCTGGATATAAGGCTGAGCGTTTAGGATAGGAAACTAAGATTTCTGATCGAAATAAACCCAGATCTTGCAAACAAATAGGTAATCTCTACTAACTGGAAACCAGTTTCATAAATGCTTCCAAGTTCAGCTCCTTGCTGTGATGACGGTACGATCTATGTGAATAAACTGCACTCTGCAATGGGTGCTGCCTCTAGGGATAAATAAATTCAGTCTCTGATTTTCTATTTATGCCATGTAAGAATTAAACAGGGCCAACTTCTACACCAGGTCCAGGGTTTCATGCTGTATGGCAGCCTGGCTTTATAGGCTCCATGCTCACATCCAGCTGCCTGTGCAGGCAAGAGCTCCACTGGCTGTACTTACTACTTCTTCACAGCTCTGCAAAATGGGGAGCTCATGGCAGAGCTGAAAGGAGATACTGCTCTGCCTGATGTTGAAGCCAGGAACATTACGAAGATAAACACACCTATGCTTTTTAGGGTATTCCTGTCCTCATGACACAAGAAGCATTAAATGACATGACATACCTCTCCATTTTCATTGACAGCTTTCCTCAAACACCTGTGTGCCAATTGAAGATTTGTCCGATTTTGCAACTGATTTTATTACACCTTATTTTCCCATTTCACTAAATTTTTTCACCTGTTGTTTCTTGCTTCGTGTAAAACACTCAAATTTAATACCTTGGTAAAACTCATTTTTAACTCTGCCTGAGACTACTGATTTTATTTATTTATTTATTTAATTAGGGAAGCAGTTAACATGAAAACCTTGAAAAAACATGGTATAGCAGCGTAAGGAAATAGGCATCTGCTCTATAGCACTCTATATTTCACACTTCTTTGATTTTTCTTACTAAAATTGCCATCAAAGACTATCAAGTCGAGATTTAAGTATGTGGTTTTCTACAAGTCAGGTATCTCAAGGAATACTTTAGCGCATGTGCAACAACACAGATTCTGATGAGTATCTTATTATTTCCTATTTACCATAGACCATTTTTTTTAAGTTGTCTCAGCAAATAAATTTCATTTGACTGCAACAGAATTTTCTGAGTTCCGCTATAATAACACCAGTACAGTTTTATAAACCAAGAACCACAAAACACTGAACCTCAAGCATAATGGTGACATAAAAACGTCAAAAGACTTTTGGTGTGCCCCTCACCGCATGATATATCAGACCATTTGTCTGTAGACCAGGGGACATGGTGGGGTTTCCTGTACCATTAACTGACAACCAATAATGTTATATACTAAAATATTGCAGCCAACTACAAATACTTCTGAAGCCATCAAAATCCTTAGAAAGTAGTCAGGCAAGTGAAAGTTGTGTGCAACAGAGTAAGAAAATCAGAGTAGAGAAAGAAGTGGGCTTCAAGAAGGTAATTTTGGTGGAGCAGGCAAGGCTACTTTTCAAAGAAACTCTGGATGATGTTTTATCCTTGGGATTTTAGTACAACTAATTAAATATGGTTTTCCTTATATGAATGATTCAGACTATTCAGATTTACCAAAGAAAACTTAAAAGACATGCTCTTACTGTAATCTCACTAGAATTCATCTTGAAATTGGGACAATACAAAATATGGAAAAATAAAAAAATGAAGTGCTGCCAGCAGCAAAAACTCGCTGTATGGCAGGATTTTGTGTAAGGTAGACCAAAAGAACAGCTTAAGAAGCTGATTCTGCACACACACACACACGCACACACATACATACACACAGACACTCAGCACAGCCTCGATTCCGGCTGGGAAGCATTGCTTAGATTCTCAAGCGCATAGAAAACTGCAAGTAAAACATCTTTCTGAAAATTTAGGAACTGAAAAATATGACCTCAGACTTTTCAAACCAGTTTTCAGCTCAGTTTTCTGCAGCCTGAAAGCTCTTTCCTATGAGGCTCTGAAATTTCTTATGGAACAGAAGCATTTTACTCTTGAGACAAACAATAGTTCAGCTCCTAACATTGAGATCCCAGGATATCTCCACCTCCTTCCCATGCCAGACTTCACCTGTCAACTTCAGTGTGCACACAGACATAAGCAAGCTACCGCAACAAAACACTTGAAAGATGGAGACCCAAACATATGAAAAGATTAACAGAATAAAACTAATGAACATGTAGCTATATGAAAAGTAGTGAAATATCAGCAGATTTCAAGCACCTGATCTGCCAGACTGAAAGCAATGCTGAGTATCACGTTCTATTCATTTTTGGGAGCAGGATACAAGTCAGCGTCTTGTGACACTATGCAATGTCTTGTACAATACTAGCAATACATGGAAATGTTTAGGGTGTGGGTTGTTTTTATTTCCAGTCTACTTTTACTAAAATGCAAGTACAAAATTAATCACTTTGGGTTACAAAATTTAATATTTTAAAAACTGATTTCTAATTCCGCACTCTGTTTTAAAAATTATCTGAATTAAGTTTCTATTTATAATTACAACCACTCATCCGAAACCTATACTTATTTGGGCCTGGGTAATGAACTGTGTCATGAATTCATTGATGATTTCCTTTTGCATCTCAGTAACAGTTAAACACATCTCCAATCTGCCAGACCGCTGAGATTTCAGTTTCAGCTTCCATACTACATACTCATTATCACAGTTAATATTAATTGGTAATCAAACAGAAAAGCATCTAAAGCAAAGAAACAAGACAGAATAACCTTTTTATTCTCACCAGGCAAGAACTGAGACATGGTAATAGGGCAGTATGTTTACCCTGTACAATAATAATAAAAGACTTATAATAAAAGACTTCACAAACCAGAGTGAAGAGACATTTTTCATCAGCACTTTGGGGTTTTAAATGGAAGGGGTTTATTATATGCAAAATTGTATTAAGTATGCAAAATTACTTATTCAGTAATTTGCAGAAACATCTTCCACGGTGTGCACAAAACTTGACAGCTGTAATTTGCCTTACCTATGCATAAATAACAACAAAATTGGCCCAAAGACTTTTACTTCACGTTTTAAATATGAAGCTCAATAGGGTAAAGAAAAAATACTGGAGAAACACTTACCACAGACCTAGTAAGAAAACACTAGAAAGAAAACAGGATAAAAAATTATAATAAATAAAAAAGTCTGAAATTCCTAAAACTCAGAAGATTTGTATCTCACTGATCTCAGCACTGACTGGGATACAAATATAAATACAAGGGATAAATCAATTGATACTTATTTCAAATTATAATATTTTAAAGTATTTTGGAAATTAATTTCAAGTATCCAATATTTGTGTATTTGGAGAGTATCCAAATATTTAAAATATTCTATTTCTAAAAATAAATGTTAAACTTTAAGGAATTTCAAAACAGTTTAGAACTTTACAGTAATTAAAGTGTATTAAAAGACTTTGTTTTATCTATTAAACTTCAAGATACTTTAGTAGTCTACAAGGTGTAGCTACTGGCCACAATTTTCTGATGGTTTGTCATTTGCTTCTTTCTATTTCTAGCTACTCAAAATGGGTATAAATGTAATTCTCCTTTAGTCCAGGTGACTACACTGTGCCAATGGAAAGGCAGGTTTGTTGTCTGAGGGGATGATTTTCTTCAGATTTAAGCAACATTTGGAGGGGTATGGAAGAAAATTACTTCTATGACCTTTACCTTCTAGCACTATCGGGTCTAAATTGTTTAAATACTTCACCAAATAAATACTACATCAAAGCATCCACTTTAAACAGTACAGGCTTTATTTAGACAATAAGGTGCTCAAGCTAGAAGATTTATTATTTGCCTTCAGCATGATATGCACATTGGTCACAGCTGAAAATCAAAACTACTTTTGGAGTAAGTTCTACAAAACAATACTTAACATAAATATAAAAGTCAAAATTTAACAATAAAGTGAAAGTCATTCCGTACTAAGCCTTAAGCATTCAGAATTAGGAGGAAATAAGTAAAATTTAAGAACACTCAGAATAATCTTAACAAAAGTTTAACCAGCAAAATATATTCCTTCCTGTCCCATGGAAATAACTAAAAAAATTCTGCAAACTTATCAGATTTAAAGGTTAACCACCCCCATTCTGATTTTTTTCTTCATTTTTATTTTCAGCTTTTTAAAAAAATGACTTTGCTATTTTAATTTTCTTTTTAACTTGTGAAAGTATAAATCAGGACGGCTTTTGGATAGCAGTATCTTGAGTTTCTAAATATTTACTTAGCTAGTTGCTTAGTAAGAAGGTAGCAGAAATTATGTTACCATGCTTATGCTAAAAAAAGCTTAACAGCATTTGGGGTTAAGCCCACTATAGCCTTGACAGTAGTTTGCTGTCTTGTACCGGAAGGCATATACCATAGCACAGGAAAAGAGCCTTGAGGCATTAGTGTAATCCACCGAGGTTAAAGTAGGAAAGCTAAAATTATTTAATACATTTTAAGCCCACAGTACAGTAAATGGCTTGTTGCTAGGAAGCAATCCCAGCTAAAAATAAAGCTCTTCTTAATATGCTGACTTTTCATCTGAAAAAAAAAAATAAAATCAAGAAATGGGTCTCAGTGAAGGTATTTCTCAAAGCCCGCCTCTCACTCAATAGATTCTCCAGTAGACATTCATGAACATATGAAGCTTTTGTGCCTGGAGGTTACATTTCACCAGGAAAAGGCAAGCTGAAAAGATGGATGATCTTTACTTTTGCTGAGAGGAACCATAGACATAGCTAAAACCTCTTCAAAATTATCAGATTCAAAGCTCTGATTCCCAACTGATCATGGACTGAACACCCATGAGGAACAACACTTCCAACCAGACAACTGAGACCCCAGGGATGGGCTGACTGCTTGGGGAGGTCCCCCGAACAGAAGTGAGGGATGCAGTAAGCAGTCCCAAACCCCACCCTATATGCTATAATAAGTCCCATGAATAACAACATTTGCTGTGAAAGGAAAAGCATTTGACTATCCTAATTTTACAGCTGTAAACAAATAAAGCAATGCTTATTCAAGGCAAATCAAGAATTAAAAACCTCAGAAATGAAAAGCAGAATTTGGCAGTAATAATGTTAATAAGTTGCACCCATTTACCTAGAGAACTTGATACAAGTGCATGGCTGATATCGGAATGTCCTGGGTTCAGTAGTAGCAGTCAGTTTTTCTCCTTAGTAGCTGGTGCAGCTCTGTGTTTTGATTTTCGGCCTGGGAACAGCACTGATAACACCAATGGTTTTAGTTGTTGCTCAGTAATGTTTTACTCTAACCAAGGACTCTGTGAGTCTCATGCTCTGCCAGGGAGGAGGGGAGGCTGGGAGGAAACAGAGAAAGGACACCTGACCCAAGCTAGCCAAAGAGGTATTCCATACCACAGCACGTCATGCCCAGGGAGGTAATTGGGAGTTACCCAGAAGGACACACACCGGTTGGGCTCGTTTTTGATGGGTGGTATCGTATTCTCTTCCCTTGTTATTTTCTTTTCATTATTATTATTGGTGGTAGCAGTAGTGGTTTATGTCATACCTTAGTTACTGGGCTGCTCTTATCTCAACCCGTGGGAGTTACATTCTTTTGATTCTCCTCCCCATCCCTCCAGGAGCAGGGAGGAAGGGGAAGGGGGGGGGAGGACAGAGGTGGAGTAGAAACTGGGTTTAAACCACGACATGGAAATAATAGAAATCAATCACTTTGGAAGTAGAATAGTTTTAAATGGCTTTACCTCAGCCTCCTCCTTTTAGTTAGGCACATTCATATACAAAAAATCCTATCAGAATGCAAGCATGAAGTAGTTAATTTTGGGCACATGGTAAGTCTGTTTTTTAAAGGGCCTGACTTCAGTGAGAAACACTAACGCAGTTTTTGCTGTCTGGACATGAGGAATTACCTACAGATTTTTATAAATTACACAGTTCGGCAAATCTTGAAAATTTCAATCTAAACTACAGTTTTAACAGTGCCATTAAGTCTCTTGCTAGTGATGGATGGGCATCAAAACATAATGAACTTCAGTGTTATTTTAACCTCTGTTTCCAAATATGCCTCAACATTATTAACATTATTTATATTTATCTTCTCCTAGGTTATTATATCCAAAATAATTGTAAAAAGTTAACTCCCCTCTTTCTCAAACTGTAGTGAGATTTGCCCTTGAATCTTAACAAGTTCAATTTTCTATGTAGATTTAGATCTGTAATGCCATTCAACATAGCAACAATACAATGGTTAAAATAACTATTCAACAGCTATAAAATCACACTGCTAAAACTCACCAGCAAGACATTAGCACACTACAATATATGAAGACTAAATCAACTACTAATAATTCAAGAAGAGCCTGAATTCAAAGACCACCACACAAAACTAATTAACTAATCTGGAATGCCCGAGTTATTGCTAAAGAGCTTTTTCAAACCTTTTCCTTAAAAATGCAGTATTTGCAACAGAGAGTTTACGTCGTCACTAGGAGAACACCAGTTCCCAGAGCCAACACGTTCGTTACTCATGATGTAACTTACAGCATGCAAGTTCCTTGAAAACCCTATACTACAAAAATACAGTAGTTTCCAATAGTGTGGGAACATACCACATCTCTCATAGGATTCAAAGTATTTCCCTTAGCAACAGTAAATCTACAGAAATCAGATACAAGGGAGTAGTTAAAAGCATTGGCTGTAAGTGAAAAGAAGCCCTTAATTCACTGTCATAAGGTAGTCGAGCACTGATCAGTCACAAATATGCAGTAATTACTTCAGTATTTTAGGCTAATTGGGGTTTGGATTTTAACTTAAGCTGTTGTCATTATTATTATTGTTATTATTATGACTAATAAGATTATTTAGAGGAGGGAATGTGCACATTTTTAAGATTCACTTTAGTTACAAACACAGTGTTTGCAATTTCGAAGGAGGTACTTTAAAAACAACCAGGTATCTTGTCCTTTGGAAGAGGTCACCTACAAAATGTCTCTTGAAATAAACTCTTTCCAATTTGCCAAGACTTTAAGGGAAATTTACAGGAATGGCTGCAATTCAAAAGCCATTTCTTTATGAGTGCTTGCATCACTCACAAAAATAGTTCAAATTAAAACCTGTATACTTACTTATGACCATTCAATTCAGCACATTATTTTTCCACTATCAGTCCAGATTTGGAGAGGAACCAGCACCTCATTTGCCCATCAATATGTGAACCCTTCTCCATGATCATCAAACTGGTCACATGCGTAGGTAAAGTGGTATAAGGCTATATTACCTGGGCAGACACATAACCCTGTTATAGATGTACCAAAACTGGGACCTATTGGGGAAAAAAGCAATTAGGGTTGGGCTGCTTATTTGGATGAGAATGAGGGTGTGAAAGGGGAAGAACTTGGGGGAAGGGAAAATAAGAGTGGTCAGATTGATTCAGTGAACTGAGTGTTTGGGGGTGCTTATCAAGCAGGCTCAGACCTGTAGGTCAGGTCCTCCCACAGACAGCCAAGAGACCACGGTGCTGGGTTAAACAGCCATGCTGCTAGGCTATCAATGGAAACTGGCTTTTCTTCAGACAGAGAAGTACCTCCTCTCCTCACACCAACCTCATTCCAGTGATGTACACCAGATAAACGCTCCACTTGGTTTTCCTTCCAAACCCTGCAGACCAGCACTCCCTAGCCACACAACTTGGGTCGCAGGCACAGGGACTGCTACCAGGTTTGTTGACGATGAAATAAACTTGCCATTGGCTTTGGAAAGGTGGGACATTTATAAAGACAACAGTGTACAGAGGTGACTGACTGATCACATGAGACCCAAGACCCAGTTAAGCTTGTATTGCATTGCAGCCCGCATTCCCTGGCACCCCTAATGCAGGTGAGAAAATACTGAAATGTCTGCTTCGGTGAAGGCACAGAAAGATACTGGGTGACTGATGTTATTTTACTCATCAGAAATATACTGTAACCATTTGCACTGTTTTACAGCACAAAGATGTTACACCAGAAAAGATCTACTGGCTTCAAACAAGTATTTAGAGATAATTTCTTACCCTTATATGACAACATTAAGCACATGACAGCTGATGATATCTGAAATGATACTTTGAGAGTACAGTTTGTCCAGAAGAAAGCTGGAAAGTCACTTTCCTGTCATTTTGCCAGGAACTAAAGAGCACATCCCCACTCTGCCCTGTCCCCTCTCCTGCAGCTCTGCTGGCTGTAGCACTGGAAACACTTTGAAATTTCTGGCAATCCAACACTTTTCAATTTAATCTTCACGTCAAAGCTCGTATGAGAACTTAATTAAGTTTATGAGCTTTTGTAAGTGACCTTGCAAGTACCCAATTGATAGTGCTAAAATAGCTGGCATACAGCATGTTTAATTTCTGTTTACAATAGGAAAAATCTCCTAACACAAGACTCTCTGATATTGAGACATTTTACAACTTAAAAAACCCCAAGAATTCATCAAAACTCTTAAAATAAAAACTACTTAAGTGACACTGATTATAGGGATTAATACTATATTAATAATACATTAATGTTCCAGTAATATTTTTTAATGCCTGAAATATATTTGAAATTAGTTGTATATATTTTTCATGGAAGAATACAATTTATCAGTTGCTGAACTGCAAAGCTGCTTTAGTTGGCAAAGGGTGATTATGTTTCCTGTTTTTCCACAAAAATCTGTTCCCAAAAATATGTTAAGAGGAAATTAATGTCTGCTCTATAGCTATGTTTTGCCTCATTAGCTTTATTCTCTATCAATTGCTAATGACTCCAAAGACTATCACCACATATTAATGCCTTCCAACTATGGTATTGCACCCACCAAGTATTTACACTTTGCCGTTTTGTCAGTGTTCAGAAAGAGACTAAGTCATTAAATAAAACCTTGATTTCCCCATGATAGAAAGTCAGAAGAAAGCGTCCTCTGTCTTAAGTGACCAGCCAAAGAGAAACAAAATATTGACTGAGAAACAAGTCATGGTATATGAGCAACTACTGAGTCTGCAAATCGAGATTTTAATGGGAGGTCTTGCGTTCTTGAATTTGGGGGTTGTACAGTGGAGCTTCTGCTGCATATTCATATATCTGAATCAAATCAGAGCATATTAACTGCTGCTCTAATTTCAGACAGTTGATAAAGGCCATAATTATGCCAAGGCATTCCAGTAACATCCTATTTTCACTAACAGACAGGAATAGCTCTAGGACTAGATTGAGATGATGGTTTAGAAAGAGGAAGTAGTTTGTCAGAAGACATCATCTCTGCACCATCCCTTCTAATAAGAAATAAACAAAGGGGCAGATATTAACAGCTGAAATAACATTACTTCATTTTCGCCATTCCCTTTGGCTTTTGGGACTTCATTCTGGTTTTCTTCAGGATGTCTTTACACATCCTTGCACCTTTAGGGAAAAACTTCAACAACAACTGAATGTCCCTTACTCCACAAAGAAAGAGTAGGCCAGAACTTTGGTACTTGTAGTTTAACAACAGGAAACTTTGTTCAGAAGTGTGGGAATGAAAACTTCTGTAAAATTATATATTGACATCAGTGCACTCAAAGGACCAAACACACCTACAAACCATTCTTTTTTAATAACAGCATCCTCTCTTTTTTATCTTAGGAAGATTATGTTCTTTAAATGTCTCTCCCATATTGTTCATTAGTCTTATATCAAGAAGTAACATTTAATATTAAGAATTTTATTCTTGTTCACAATGAGAGTACCTAATGTACCAGACAGTGCTTTACATATTTCATGGCCTTCTCTTTTGATTATTGTTTCCTATCCTGCATATGATTTTTTTTATTCAATACAGGGTAGAGAAGGGAATCTGACAGTAAAACCTCAGAATTACTGGAAAACTCAAGGGAAATAAGATAAAAAATGCAATTCACTCTTTGCCACAGGGCAGATTCCAAATTGGAAGCAAGTCTTCCAGAGGAAGAAAAAGCCCACAAGGCAGTAAAACCTGCAAGTATTAAACATGCATGAGCCCTGCAATAAAATAATTCGCACCTGAAGAACACAGTATTGGTTTGCAATGCTGAATATTCAACAATCAAGATGTTGTTATTCTCCTATTAATTTCTAAAAAGTCTAAAGAAAACAAGATATTTTTACAGTAACTATCAAAGTGCCTGTTGAAGTATAATCAAATTAAATTTACTTAATAAATTCTCCTAGAGGTGGCTATGAATACTTTGCATTCAAGAACCAGGTTCTATAATGTGGCAGAAGTGAGATTTGGCCTCAAGAGTGGCCAAGGACAATGCAGAAATGAGGTAAAAACATTTGGCCTGGAAATAGGGCAAGAATTCAATATGCTGTATCTGACAAAACTGAATCCATTATAGTAGCCAGATACTTACTTTCCAAAGTCAACATGAAGTGGAGGAAATTAAGAACTAAAGACATCAGATAGTCAGACACAAAGGCTTCTGCAGAGGCCTCTGCACAGAAGGCATCACTGATGTGCTTCAGGCAGAAGTCTGGATTTTTGAATTCTTGAGACCTAAAGCTTTTACAGCTGCATTTACTTTGCTGGGGTTTTTTAGGGCAAATTATTCTGCAACTTTAACATCTTTCGAATCTCTTCTCTCATTTCCTAGGTGTTTTCACTTGTGATTGAAAGCATTTAGCAATCATGCATAATGGAAAAGAGAACGAGTTTCCGTGCCGATGTATATCTTGTGAATGTAACATACACTTCCACATATGGAACTTTTTTTGCATTTTCTTTGTTTATGTATTTTTTTCCTGTGTGAAATACCTTTGCATATCATTGTCCAGATTCTTTCTAGCATAGTCATCAACTGTAATATTTTGTGTTAACAGCTGACAATGCTGATTTCATTCTGTAGAAGACATCTTACTGACACCTCAAGAAGCAACAAATAAACACTTCTTAGTAACTAGGTAAGTATATTCTTGATGAGCACTCAGAGACACTATGGTAACTCCGCTGTTGTTTTCTGGGTTTTCTTATTGCGATAATTTTTATTGCAGTTCTTTTTGCCACAATAAATAATAAAAATGCATGCTTTACTTGGTTTAGTTTTCTGCACAGTATTCTATAAAGGTTAGCTCTAAATAATGCCAAAGAACCCCGCATAGGAAATCTTGCTCTCAGTTTCCTTCCAGAACAGGCTACCTAATGAAAATGGAACTTAGGAAGGCTTACAATGTAATCAGTAGCCTTATGAATTTTGTATAAAATAGTTAACGATTATATATAAATATCTTCTTATGAATGAGTATAAACAGCAGGAAATAAAAAGATACAAAAAAGCTTGAGCATATAATTACTAAATTTCTAGCAAATTCTGATCAACCATATCCAAAACTTTCTGACTATAAATATAGATATATTTCTTGAATATTTCTCAGGAGGCTCTCTTATTGTATGCGTAACTTTTGTTCAGCATCACACATTACTTGAAGAACAGTATAAATTAGTGTATAAAATAACTACAGAACATTACAAAATCTATACATAAGCAGAATCCCAGTTGAAGTTATGAACCATGACAAGCACTTTTAAAAGGAAGCAAGATGAATCCAAACAGAAGATTAAACAGCCTTAACACACAGTGCTAGTGTGTTCAACATTAACATAACATTTCTATATCATCAATGAATCAAATATGAAAGGGTTAAAACTAATCTTCTTTAGTTTTTACAGTTTTCCTAGTGTTGCAGTATGTTCTCAGCCCCAAATGTCCACTAGCTGTTCTCTTCTCTCCCTTTCAATTTCCCTTGTCTATTTTAGTCTCCCATTAATGCACTGATGATACGAGCAAAGAACTCATAAATGCTTTTGCAGTTTCATGTTTAAATTTGTCATGCATCACTGGAAAAATAAACCATTTACAGTTTATACACTCTGGGCCCATTTATGCCTCTAAAACGCAGGATATATCTGGCAATTCGTCATAAATTGCAACCTCAGTCAGTTTTAATCTTTGAAATTCACATACAGGAAAATACACTGCAAATTTATCTTGTAAGCTTCTTCAATTTTAGTAGTGACAAAAAAAAAACTCCGAACAGGGAAATTACAGTAGAAATAACTAATCCACTGGAATATACAGCTGGCATTCCTGTATCCAGATTTTAATGTCAAAGGCCAGTAGAAATACTGCTAAGAAAAACAGGCATAGTTTCCTTTATCCACATACGCTTCTGTAATTTCGCCTTCTATTTCAACTCAGACCACATTACCTTCAAAGTCAGGTTTGTATTTTGCCCTATGCTCTCTTCTATCCCAGAATAAACTCAAGGTCTCTAAAACTTTCTCTTTGTCAAGACAGTTCAAGGCAGTTCTAATTGACTGTGACTGAGTCAACCATAACTTCTGCCTTTTTGTTAACTCCTGATAGTGGAAAACCCCCTAAATTTACATCTTAAAAAGGGGAAAACACATTCCTCCTACCTTCCCCATTGTATCTGTGTGATTACAAAAGTCTATAGAGATTAGAAGTAGCAATTAGACATCTGTGGTAAATGCTTTTGTATGCTGTTACACAGCGTTAGAAAAAAAGTACTCTAGGAAAGTTAACTTCTCATTACTGTATTAAGTCAGTCAACAACTTTCTACCTTTAACATTAATTGTCCTCTTTAAAATTGCTGCCTGGTAGTCACAAACTCAGCACACTGACAAAGTGCTAAAATTAATGTTAGATTCCAATTTGGAATGTACCATTTATTTTTCAAATGGGATTGCTTAATTTTAAAGATCAAGCAATCTGCCTAAGTCAAGCAGTATTATTGATAGGGATGTATCCCTACATCCAGACCAGATTCCAGTGCCAGCAGACTGAGTGCAAACACAGCCTTGTATACAGAGGCTACTATTGCCCACAGAAGCTGCTATCAGGACAACCCTGCTGGTACAGCCCAGCTCTTGTGAAGATACAGGCAAAATCCTGGATCCCCAGATTCAAGGGAAAAGTTTCAGAAGCTTTAAGGGTAGCAAGTCCTCTAGCTTACAGCACACTACTTTAGTTTCTGCATGCCCTAATGATCTTTTTGCTAATCAGATTATGCACGTAGCTTCAACCAAAATCAGTGGGCATTACATAGTAAATAAGTAGAAGAAAAAACAGAGGAGGGGATAATATGTAATTAAGTTATTTGCCTTTTGTTTCCTAGTGCTATGGATCTTCTGAACTTTCTGTGGCACAACACTTGAGTCCTGTGCAAGCAAAGCAAGACAATCCAGCAGTCACAGGAGCTTTTCTACAGGTTTGCTTCTGAAGGATGGATGCAACACAGGCCTGCTCTATTAACAGGAAAAAAAAAACAGGCTGCCACCAGAGAGAGACAAAGTCTTCATCCGAATTTTGCCAAACAAGCTTTCTCTGTCACCTCAGAATGCTAAGAGCTGTCTCCAACAGAAACTAAGAACTTGATAACAACCAGAAAGAAAGGAAATGGCAATGTCATTTCAGTCCATGATTATTTGATAGAACAAGTATCACATTAGCACACATTTGGCCAGGCCTGTATTTTCAGCCAAAAATATCTACAGCTGGCTTAGCTATGTCAATCTTTAAATGTCAAGAGCCATGATTTATCAAAGGATGAAGTCCTCCGCTCAAGCCAGAGCTGAGTAATCAAGTGCCTCTTGTGCCACAGACTACTTCAGCTATTGCACGGATACATCTTTAAGCCCACAAGACATATTGTTGCAGTCAGCAATTCTCTACTGAGATCTTCGCCTACCCTCTTTCAGTAGCATATTAAACCAGCCCTATAAAATGAGCAATAGCTTTATTACTCTTCTACAGACAGGTGACATTCCCATCTTTAATATTTCCTGACTTCATTCACTTCTGCTGTCTCTTCACAAGATCAGTACTAATCCAAACCATAGTAATAGCATGACTGTCTACAGTGAGTGCCTTTCTCCAATTTTTTGCTCTCACCCATGCACCTTGAGAACCTCAAGCAAGGAGAACTCATTTGAGGAAACATTTATTCTCTCTGCCAGAAACATAGCAAATTTTATTTGCATTATTATAATCTTCCATATTTCAGGGTAAATCCATGCTCAGATAATTTTCCAATTATTTGCAAGCCTTTCCCACTTTCTGTTCTGCAAACCACTTGTTTGATTTCCTATTTTCAAGTTGACAGCTAATACAAACAAAAAATAGAACTTACTGCAGCTATGCCCTTCTCTTAGTGTTTCTGCATTTGTTTAATCCTTTCTTTCTAATACTATCCCATCACTTAAGATTTAATGCTCTAGTTTGTCTTTCTGCTTATTTCCCTTTTCTCTCCTACAATTTTCCTCTTCTTTCCTTCGTTCTTCAACCACTGAATCCTCAATTTCAAGAGTTTCCAAATCAATATAGCTGAACGATTCTTTAAACTTTCCACAGATGTCTCATCCTCTCTGGAGACATTCTGAGCTGGAACAAGCATATCTCACCATTTACATCCTATCTTTCTTTTTTCATCCCTCAATTTCTGTACCATTATAACACTATAGAATCATAGAACCATAGAATAGTTAGGGTTGGAAAAGACCTTAAGATATCAAGTTCCAATCCCCCTGCCGTGGGAAGGGACACCTCACACTAAATCATGTCACCCAAGGCCCTGTCCAAACTGGATTTGAACACCACCAGGGATGGAGCATTCACAACCTCCCTGGGCAACCCATTCAAGTACCTCACCACCCTAACAGTAAAGAATTTCTTCCTTATATCCAATCTAAACCTTCCCTGTTTAAGCTTTAACCCA
>JBCJKH010036465.1:19350-40753 GCA_039877255.1 Loriculus beryllinus
ATTGCTCTTATCAGTTCTGTTCCCAAGCCAAAACTCAAAAACACAGTGCTTGCACCAGCTACTAAGAAGAAGAAAAAATGACTGCTACTGCTAAACCCATGACACATGGACAGGTAGCCTGGTAGAAATATAGAGAAATTGTTTGAGGAGCCAGGAATCAAGTTAGGAAAGCTAAAGTTCTCATAGAATTAAATCTGGCCAGGGATGTCAAGGACAAAAAGGAAAGCTTCTATAGGTGCATTGGTGATAAAAGAAAGGCAAGGAAGACATGGATCCTCTCTGGAAGACAATAGGAGACTTTGTTCCCTGGGATATGGAAAAAGTCCAGGTACTCAATGACTTTTTGTCTTGGTCTTCATCAGCAAGTGCTTCTGACAAATCACTCAAGTCACAGAAAGGAAAGGCAGGGACTGGGAGAATGAGAATGAGAATGAGAATGAGAACGAGAACTGTCCTTTGTAGTTGCAGTCAAGGGCTTAATGTCCATGCGAAGACCAGTGGTTCCTCAGCGGTTGGTTTTGGGACCAGCACTGTCCAATATCTTCATTGGCAAAGTGGACAGTGGGATTGAGTGCATCCTCAGCAAGTTTGCCAACAACAGCAAGCTATGTGGTACCAATGATACACTGGAAGGAACCATCTAGACGGACCTTGGCAGGCTTGAGAGGTGGGTCCATGCAAATCTCATGAAGTTCAACAAGGTCAAGTGCAATGTCCTGCACCTGGGTCAAGGCAATCCCAAGCACAAATGCACAACACACAACAGAAAAGTAAAAGGCACTCAAAAAATGAAGAATAGAAAATCCATAGTAACTGTGATGACTTTCAAAAAAAAAAAGAGCATGTAGGGGTTTTTTCCCCCATGTATTTTCAATTTCCTGAAATGACATGCGAAGAAACAGACAATCCAGAATTTTTTTTTTCAGAAAGCATAACTGCAGAAGTTATTCATTATCAGTAGGAGTGATTAGAAATTCAGCTGCTGGGTTGGCTTTTTCTTCCACTTGCAAATTATCCACAAACTGATCCTAATTTTTCCCAAGTGAATCTACAACTTTCAGAAATATACCCCTGCGGGTTAGGAAGTCCACAAACGTAATGGGTCAGCAGTACCCAACTCCCTTTGACTTTGAATAACTCAGCCTTCACCAGACCATTGAACAAAACCAGCTGCTCTCTTGGAGTTACTCACATGCTTTCCACTTGGATTTTCTCTTTTTGCTATTCAGGACATGTGACTGCTCATCTGTGCTGCATGGTTTGATTCTGCAGCTTGACTGGGTGACCAAAGGCTTTTCAAGTAAGAGAACAAGCAAGGCTGAATGATGAAGAAGTCACTTACAGTTCACATTTCTTTTTGGACAAAACAAGCTTTTGTGCTGAAGTTTGTGAAGCCTTTTAGATTCATAAACATTTTCCCCACTGCCCAAAGGTCATCCTTATACTCATAAATAACCAATAATATAACTCCTTAGAGACTAGCAAAGCCAAGTCAAACTGAGAGCTTGCCAACATGTCCACAATACTGTTTATTCCATTAATGCACCAGGCCCTGCACTGGAGCACTTGACTCTGCTCCCTCAAAACTAAATGAAAGAATGAAAAAAATCAAACAGAAATCAAAATCCATCTGAATGAGTCAGAACACCACGTGACAGCTGTCCCCCTGCAGACTATCCTGCATCATGAACTTCCACCAGTCTGCATATGGGATGTCAAACCATTCAGTCTATAAACTCACTTTATTATAAATACTAACATCCTGTCCCAGTGGATTTGAGGAATTTTTTTACTTTTTTTTTTTTTTTAATGTTTTAATTCAAGCCTAGCTCCATCAAAACAGCAATGTTACAATAGTTCAGAAGCAAGTGGGTTTGATTCCAAGCATGCCAAAAGGCAGAGGGAGGGAGATAGTAAAGGAGAACAGCTAAACCTTTTCACTTTCTTTCCTCAGCACCATTGCGAAATCTTTCTCCAAAACATAAGATTCAAGTCAAGTTGCCATGTTTTAAACAAACCACTGTGTGTTATTGTAATATGCTTCTCAAACAGGGAATATAGGTCAAGAACTTTTGGACCTCTCAGATTTTAAGGTATACAAACTCTGGCAAGCACTGCTATCTGCACATTATCTTTTACTTTCTTTTCCTCTCTTTTTTCTCTCCTGTCCTCTCCCCCTTCTGCTTTTTCTTTCCAGTCTATTCCTTTTTCCACTTCCCTTTTCCTTTTGTTTTCCCTTTTCCCTTCCCTTCTTCCCTTTTTCCTCTCCTTATCCTAGCACTGAAAAAGCTGCTGCAAGCTGCAGCTTCAAATAAAACATTCTGAAAAGCTTCATTATATTTATTGACACATTTCCCATTCTCATATTTTCATCCAGTAGGACACAAAACAAGCATTCAAAAAATGCATGTGTGTGTGCAGACAAGTATGCATAAATATATGCCTGCACATCTAGTATATGAAAACACATGAAAAGTGTGTTTGTACACATGTGCTTATGCTTGCACTTGTGTTTTTTTTCCTTCTGCAGCCTTAGGGAAATTTGCAGGCTGGATGCCGCAGGCTGGCTCTGTGCATTACGAACCGTGTCAGTATGAATAATGGGGGCAAGTGATTCTGCCAGAGGGTCATGGAACAGCAAGTACGTAAAAAGGCAAGATTGTCCAAGAAGTACACGCAATTTCGGACGGGGTTTGAAATGCGCTGCCAGACAGAGACCTTATAGACTCTAAGGCTAGGAAAAACACAACGCCCGTTTCTGCTGACCCCTTGCAAGGGCATGAACTACAGATTGCCACCCAGGAATCCGAGCAACTGAAAGTACAAAAGCACTTCAGCAGGTGTTTAAAGTCAAGCTGTACCTTGGACCTTGTAACAAACCCCTTTTGGTCTTATTGAGTTGAAAGATCAGGGCCAGGTCTTCTGCAGATTACAGCTTCTTGATTTTAATTATTTGCTGTATTATCATTTAGACAAAGATCCAGACATAACACAGATACCCAATACACGCGTGACAGCCAGAAGAAAATTACTACATCCAAGTAAACAGATGATAGGCTCTTCCTTAGAATTCCAAGGGTATTTTTCCTGGAAACCATTTTCTTACTTGTGTTTACTTCAGCTAGTGAAAGATGAACACACTTCACTCAATGTTTCAAACCACTTGAGCAGCATATGTTTGACAGCTCAGAATAAACCTGCTTGGGCCCAAAGTTTGCACATGAAAGGCTGGAAAAATCAGTAGAGGAAAAGCACTAAGGAAAGGTTAGCACAAGAAATAGAGCAGAGAGAAAAATACAGATGAAAAAATACATTCAGTCTATACAGTATTATAGCCACAAAGGTTGGTATATGCCAGGAGCTACAAGTCCTGTAAATGCCAAAATCCAGGTTATTCATGCAGCAGTAACTGGTTCCTCTGAACATGGTCATTGTGACACAGCCAGTTTTTTCCACAGGACATCCCAGATCATTCTTCCCTGGTCTCCATCCAAGCCTGAATTTTTCTGCCTGTCTCCCACAGCATGTCCTTGTTCTGCCTCTTTCTGTGCAGCTGCCTACACAACCACGTTTCTTATCCTCTTGGACTTGACCTTTCTTGAATTTTGAATCTCTGTTTACCACCCTGACATTCCCTGCCCCATCAACAACCTCAGTTGCTTTTCTATCCTCATACGTGCTCTCCCCATTCCTCGGTCTTACTTTGTCTTTCCATCCTTCTAGTTCCTTTCTGGGTAACAGCCTCCTCTTCCCTGCTGGCTTTCAGTAGCATTTCAAGTCCCAGACCTCCTGTCAGTCCTCACTTTCCCCTTTGTCTTCCTGTGCCAGGCTTTGTGTGTCTAGCTGCTCCCTTTGCTGCTTTCTTCACCATGTTCAGACCCCAGCATACCCTCTGCATTTAAAGTCTGGTTTCATGCTTCCTCCCTGCCTCCTAGACACCAACAGAACTGAAGTCACCAAGATCATAGTAGAGACAAACAGCTTTTTCACCTTTTCCCTAGTATCATGGTGCCATGAGAACCATTAAGAAGGCTCACAGATGAAATACACCCCTTTGCTTTTGGGATAAGTGCCACAACAATGCATTATTCAAGTGAACTCATCAAAGCATTCACCAGACTGTCACTACCGCAAGCAAACTGAGATATATGTTTTGGAGAAAAGCAAAAAGATAACACAGCTGAAAACAATCAGCTTTTCACAAGAACAACAGCAGGCTCTTCCTCAGCCTCGCAGGGTTGAACTCATCTGTCTAAAATTGAGTCTACTTGAAACAATTTTTCTAAACTATCTCTGTCATTAACCTTCAGGGTGCAATTCATTTCACTTCTATTAGGTATCTACTTTCAGATGGGCTGATTGAACACCCCCATCTTCCTCCAGAGAGGATGGAGGAAGCTCAGCTCAGACAAATTACCTGGAATGCATGTCTAGCAAACAGTCAGCATTAAAAATGAGGTTCCTCAGTGACATCTTAGCCTCTCATTCATGAGAGGGAAATCAGGAAAGCACCTCAGTGAAATGACAACACAACAAGAAAAAAATCCTGCTTTTTATCTTTTCTCAAAGGTAAAAATAACTTGTTTTTTCTCATCTCGTTCTTGGAAATGGCTGAAACTTTAGAAATGACACTATCCTGAGAAAAATCCAGCCTCAGACACATGCATGGCACCAAAAAATGCCAGTGAGAACAGTTAGAGATCAGCAAAGGCATAAGAAACTGAATACAGGGTCTTATGATAGGAAGCATCGATCCCAAGAGATACTAGGGACATCTACACCTCAGGTAGGATACAAGGAAGCAACTCTCCTTCGCCTTGACTTGAAGTTTTTCTTCAATGCATAGTATGCCACCACATTTTCTTTTCAGAGAGAACGTGTCATGAAGAAAGATTCACAGGATTCAACAGTTCTTGCAGTGCTATATGATACAGATATGTATCACTCACAGTAACATTGTGCAGGATCCGCATTATTGGGCAACCTTTCCAACAATTAATGAGGGGGATATCAAGTGTTTAAAACAGATCACAGTGACTTTTTCCAATAAAGCCTGCAGAGGTGCACAGCACAACTGTGCAACTTTGGCAGGGGGAAAGAAGTGAGCTTTTGTCCCTACTCCCTTTTTGCTCATACTCTCTTCTGACCTAAGTCTGTACAAGTAATGAAATGCAGTGTTCCAGGCTCACCTTTGCCTTCAGCTTCACTGGGAGAGGACTTCCAGCCTTAACCTTAGGTACTACAGTGGTAACGGGTTTACCAGGTACTCAGTGTTACTTTGCAGCACTTTCGCTCAGCAACATAGGCTGACGAGGTGAAGACATATCAAAACCTGCTGCAAGAGTCAATGCAGAAAAAGAGAAAAAGCCTACTTTGGCAGCATTCTGCACATATAGATGGCAACAAGAATACCCCAGTAAAACACCCAGCCATGGTGGTGAGTCCCATCCAGATCTTCACTAGGTATTCATCTCTTGTTACTAGTAGGAAATGGAAGAGAGCAACTTACAGAACCTGGGAAGTCCACAACATGTTGGGCACCTCTAGATGCTACTGGACAGCTTTACAGATGCCTCACAAAGTTCAGACAGCCCTGATCTTCAAAAGCAGCTGCCTACAAGCTGCTCTGGCAGCCAAGAATCATCTCTCAGCCTTCTTACCCCAACAGTATCAACCATAATTGGTCTTATTCAGTAGGAAGCCCTCCTCCATCAGAAGGGACACACAACACCATTACAGGGGAAATTGAAGAGGCCAGGAAATGTTTAGACATTGCTTAAAGCAGGTTTCAGACTCTTTTGCTTCACAATAATAGGACAAGGTCAACATCTGTGTGGCTGAAGGTCCCAAGAGCTGTGTTGGGTGAAAGAGGTAGATGCCAAGAAGGGGAGGGACCCACCAGCAATACAAGCTCAAAACTAGTGAAAAAGCTTTGGACACTGCCACTGCCAAGAAATCCATTTTGGAGGAATAAATCTGTTCTGTTAGTAGCCTTCACCTAGTAACCAGCTCTACATGCTGTGGCTGCTCCAAAGTGTTCACCTTGAAAGATGCGGCTTTTGACAGTCAAAATACCAGACACTTTAGGTTTTATTGCAAGCCCTCCTGCCTTGGAAAGAGCTGATGAAGGTCCCATTGTACTCCCAGGCCTATGAGCATCAAGATCTCATGCCTGTGGCTTGGTGGTACATAGGTGTGCCTATAGCAGCCACAGTCCTCCACTTCACCCCCTTCCCCACAATTCCACAGCCTTCAGAGGAGCCCTCTAAGTCACAGCAGACATTTCCCCCTGCGCTCTCTTTTACCTTGCATAGTTTGCACGCTGACATTCAGAAAAGGGTTTTTACAGGCAAGGCAGCTCCCAAGCAAGGGCTGCCAGCTGCAAGCATGGGATGATTTGCCATTCCCATCTTGTCAACTGGTGACACAGCTTGGGATGGTTTCTTGGGGGTGCGGGGATTGGGTGGAAATCAGAGGCTAGGGTACCACAGCAAGTCTTTAGACAGAGGGGTGAGCTCTCTCAGGCAGTGCCTGGGAGGTGCATGCAAGTGCACATGGTGGGGTCTGGGAGCTCACCAACACTGCACGGGCACAGCAAAGATGGTGCCTCTGAATTGCAGTCTTCACAGCACCCTCCAGGGCAGCACTGCCCCATCTCCTTCCCAGCTCTGCTGGCTAATTTGCTTTCTGTCTTTAGGAGAGATGCAGAAGGACTAGATCTACTACCTTGCTCAAAGACACTCTTTACTCACCTAAAGGTAAACTCAGATCTCCCTTCACCATGCTGTAAGAATTGCCTGAAAGGCACAAGAGCTGCATGCTATGCCTATGTCCTACTATTTGACATCTTCAAGACTTCCAGTTCCGGCTCTTCTCTGTTTTTCACCTCCTCCTACACTTCCCTGCAAAGAATTGCCATTACCCAAGACCAGGGGGCTGTGGAAAAACACTGATCTTAAAAGGGAAGAGCAACATCTTTAAGTGTATCCTTTTTTTTCTTTTTCCTTTTTTTTTTTTTTTTCTTTTTTGGTGGGTGTGCAATGGTTCCAAATTCCCCCTTGTATGAACTCTGCTTCACTGCCTCCTACTTCACATTGGTGAAGTCAGGGGACCCTCTTCACCTCCCAGAAGCTGTGAAGCCTGCTCCTCACACCCACATTGGGGAAACACGCCCAGCTGAGCGGACGAAAACTGCAAGGGCAGAACTGTCACAAAGGGTGGGCACGCACTGAGTTTTGTTGCCAAACTCCATCACAAGTGTCACAGGGTCAGGTCGCTATCCTGAAGATCACCCCTTGGTTCTTTTCCATCAAGAGCGTATGATAAGCTGGAGGCAGAAGGAGGTCTCCCTTCATTCCCAGTCCCTGATCTATCCTACTAGAGGAGCACAGGCTGCAAATGAGAGGCTGTAAGGAGAGGACTGCCTCCCCAGCCCTAAAGTGTGGGCATCTGTACCTCAGGAAGGCTGTCCCTCCTCAACAACAACCAGCCAAACAAAAAAAAGTCATTTTTCTTCTTGATCTACAATCCAGTCAAACAGAGACAAATGTTTGTGAAATACCTATCTTCAGCAGCAGCTGGCTGTATTTCCATATATCCATGAAATCCAAGGTTGGATCTTCTCTTGGGAAAGTTAAAACCTGAAGTCGAAATGACCCATTCTCACAGACATTTCACCTGCCATCAGGAAAACGCAGAGCCCAGTTACCCTCCAAGCTTCTATGCAAGCAGGACAATGAAGCCCAACACTTGAAGCCTCTTGCCTTCAGAGGATGTTGAAAAGATGCTCGCTTGCTGGCTGCTCTGTTTAACTGCTGCTCTGCCTGAATATTTCACAACCCCGTGATCTTCCAAGTAGCAAAGAGAATTAGGATCTCAATGTCAATAAATTATGCACGCCACAGGTTGCATTGGTACCTGTTGTGCCGCGTGTGCCTGTGGCATGGCAGCTGCTGCTGCAGCCCAGCGGAGGGGATCTGTTGTCCTGGCACCCCACTAGCACAGACACGTGTCCCAGAAGAGGAATAAAAAGCAGAAAATCACTGTCCGTGCTCGTTTCTCTTTGTTCCTCTGCCCTTCTGTCCCTTTACTTTTACCCCCTGTCAATCTAGATTACCAGAACAGATCCAGGCTAAATTTTGCAGCTATCAGTAGTGATTAGAGTGAGTTGATTGAAATCGGATTATACAGGAAGACCTCTGCTTCCTCACTCTGCACGCAGGCCAGTACCATTTGCAAAATACTTATGCTCCACTGCACAGTATGAGTGCTTGGAGCAGTCCATTTTAAGTGAAACAGTGCAGTAAAAACAAGCCAGACCATGCTGCCTTTACAAACAGAAAAAGGAATTAGGGATCCTGTTTTTAACAGCTGCCATGAGTTTACAGGAGAATGTTTCAAACCCTTCCCACATGAGAAGAAGAATTTACTGGAGTCTCACGGATTCACCAGAAAGCATGGTATACCAAAGAGTGACATGAACCTAGAGTACTCTGTGTACCTGATTGCTACTGCTCAAATATGGATCCAGTACAGGCATACCTGAGTGGCATCTGAGTACTGAATATGTGAGAAGCATCATCCTTCCAAAGGGTAACACTTGCAAATCCTACCACCAGTATCTATGCAAACAACCTAATTCAAATGTGCTTGTTCCAAAGCCTATCATTAAATGTATGAGAAAGTGATCTGCCTGAACCATAGTCAAATACATATATTCATTTATTCAAATACAAATGAGCTATCAAGTAAAAAGGCAGGATGCATCATATATTTTATGATCATAAATTTATAGTGCCATCACAAAACTGTGGCACTGCATCTTGAAAACAAGAAAAGAAAAATTAAAATACAAAAGGAGACTGGTGGAAAGAACAAGTAAGGAGGTGAGATGATAAAAAAAACTTAATTCAATTTGTGGATGCTCTGTAATTTCTTTGTATTAAAGCAATACTAAGGTCTTTCCCAAGATGACAGCATGAATGTTTTATTTTGTGGAAAGAAACTCTAGAAACTGTTTACCCTGATTGGGACAGACAGAAAAGCAAAAACTATGTATTTTCAAGTGGAAATAACCATACCATTTCAAAATTATTGCAGTTTTCTGCAGGTTTGCAGTCTATACTGTAGGTAACTAGACAAAGTTTGGAACACACTGCTTTGAATATGCTAGAATGAAGGCTTATATGAACCGATTTTTTTAGTAGAGCACCCTATTTTTAGTAAATCCAACCAGTCTCATAGAGCTGAAGCACTATCCATTACTGGCATATCGACTGCTTTAACCAGAATAATCTGTAGACCTCAATTTGTATCTAGGAAGTCAGTAGCTGATGAACTCCAGGAGCTGATGAAGTAGAACCACCTATTTGAGACAGTATGATTTACCAGATAGTTTAATAGTAGGGTTTGGGGTTTTTTTTGTTTAAGAGAAAAATCATTATTCTGCATTTGATGGTCAAATATAATCCAGTAGGCAGAAATCCTGCTAGAGTTAAGGAAACTGTATTTTGCTTCTGAAAAAAATAAAACTAAACCAAAGAATATTTCAAAGAATGCAACTACTAAGTATATTTGGAAAAAAAGGTTTCTAGCATTTTAAAAACTAATGATATATAGAATACCTTGACTATTACAGAACAAAATTCTGAAATACTGTACTATTGTATGTTGGCAGCTTTACATGAGGACTTGGTTGGTATAAATCACAGGTCAGTACACATTCTAGCAAAGATGATGTTAGAAAACAGCAGATTGAACTTACTTCCTTCAGGGAAGCTCAAAATCAGCTGTGTATTTGTACCCCTAAATTGTACTATTTCTTTCCACACCATCCTTTAAACAAGAAGGCCATCCATGAAATACGTATATTTTGAAAGTTTCACCAAATCCCACAAATATCAATGTTAAAATACAAGGTCATGTATGTCCTTCTTTCTATTAACTGCATAACCCAACCAGGCAAGAAAATTTGAAGATACATATACAGGTTCATGCACACCTGTATCTATCTTGCTAAGCTATCCAGCACTAATTCTTGGTTACAGAGACTTTCCAAAATCTTGCAACTGTTCTCTCATATGGTATATGGAATAACTTTACTCAGTCTCTGAACAGCTCTGCCATTGATTTTCATCAGTAAGGCACACTCCTCTTGGATTCATCTTTACATTAACAGAATCATAGAATCATAGAATAGGGTCGGAAAAGGGTTGGAAAGGACCTTAAGATCATCTAGTTCCAACCCCAATGCCATGGGCAAAGAGACCTCACACTAAATTAAAATAATCATGTACCAAAAGATACCTATTATTCCTTTGTTGATCATGCTCATCACAGTATTACTTGCCAGCAAGCCATTAGCCAGTCACTCCTGATATACCAGGCTAAGAGATGCACAATGGCAAACAGAAGCCCACATTTTATGCAGTTGCCATGTCATAATTCCCCCTTGTCTGGAGAAGCTGCTGCATCACCAGGAGAAAGTTCATTCTAATATCTGTATATCAACAAGTCTGAAATATCTGAAATGAACCAGAGAAAATAGCTCTGGTTCAGTCTTAATCACAGAAATACTTCATACTGATAATTTTTATCTTTTCATACATAAAAGATAAATATTCCTTGTCCTGAGAAAGAAACCATATATTTTAAAACAGTGGCCAAAGAAAGCTCCCTCCCCTCCCCCCCCCCCCCCCCCAAGAGAGGGAAAAAAAAATAAAAAGAAAAAGCATAAGCCACAGATGGCAATGCACAAGCAACAGTTTCCAAGGCATAAAATGCCATAAAACAAAGCCTGTGAGCTAAAATTGTCCAGAGACAATAAACTATAAGCCAGTCTTGAACACTTTAGCAGTGCATACTGATTGGACCTAACTCCCATTCATCAGTGACGCATAATCAGGAAAAAGCTTTTTAGGTCATGCTTTGTTCCTGTTAGAGGCATATACTTAAATGCATGGGATTCAACTTCAATACCAATGAAGGCTCTGGTATTTTTATCCATTCATTTCTATTGAAATCTAATTTGTATTCTAATCTAATATGTGCTCCTCACCAAAGACAAAAGAGTGCGTATGTTATGAATAACTGTGCGCTATAGACCTCTGTACTTTCTCTTAACATTACTGGAATAGAACTCTGATAAAATATAAATTACTTGTGTGAGATGAATAGATTGTTTCATCTCATATATGGCTTTTGTTAGCAGCAAAAAACTACCAGGACATTGTTTTTTTACAGTGACAAAAATCTCTCTTACATACAATATTTATAGTATGAAAATGAGAAGTAAATGCAAAGGAGGTATCAGTGCCATCCCGCAACAAGTTAGTTCTTACCAACAAAAAAAAATAACTTCAGAAGCTAATTTGCTTTCCAGTGGTTGAGAATCAAGCAAACACATTGAACAGTCAACACTTGTTTGATTATGACTACTTCCCAGTTGAATTTTCACATTTTATACATCTTTTAATGTATCATACATATATCCCTGTTGAAACAGTTAAGAGTTAGTGAATCCATTTATATGCCAACTTAGAAATGTAACGTGAGTCATCACCAGCACAGCAGAAAGCCAACATATCTTTTCTGAAAAGCACAAATGCAAAGCATGAACAAATGCTGTCCATACATATTTACGGACAGTCAGTGCAGTAAGCTGTGCAGTAAGTGTCCATCCCCACACACACCGTATACTAGGCTTTTGTCCAGGTCCTACAGCACGAGGGCAACAGTGTCCTCTCGAAGAACTCTGTCTGAAAAGCTACACTCAGTTTTTAAGTGATTTGGAATCAAACAGAACTGTGGATGGTTGCCTCCAATAAGTGCAAATTCTAGTAGCTGGACAGGTGAAATAAAAGGGTGTATGAGTGGACAGACATCCCTACAGCAGTGTGGCAACCTTCTGCAGTGAAACTCCTAGAAATACATGAAAGATTCTCAATGAGATGTTAACCAGTTATTAGAAATAGTTCTGTTTCAAATATACCATGTCTACACATAGTAAAGAAAATATTTCACAGAGAAATTAATGACTTTATTCCATTCTGAAAGATACAGGTTACAAGCATAGTTTGTTACATAACTACCTAATGCAAAGGTATCCTATAGTACTGTCACTGGTGTAGAACAGATTAGATCAGATATGATCCTATATACTGTGCTAATAAACATAAACTTGGTCCCATACAAACAAGCTGGAAAACAGCTGGCATTTGAGTTTTCATTTTCTTAATATTAAATAAGTGCACAGAAGTTTAGAGTAGCAGCTGCTGATGCCTTGCCAGACATGTGCTCAAGTAAAATGAACTAAATTTATTACTTCACACAGAAGAATTCAGAAATACTGAATTTTACTTAAAGCAGCTGATTTAGTGCCAGTGGGATACATTAAAAAAACCTACTGCAAAAACCAACAAATTAAAAGACAATGAAAGCTGAAACTTTAGATGATAACAAGCCTCGGAAGTCCAGAAATTCACCCTGTTATAAGTAGGACCTATGGTATAATCTTTAATTCCAGAGGACGCAAATCTCATTGTAGAAAACAGAAGATACTCATCAGATGAACAATAAACCTAAAATGACAGACATATTCTGAATGTGTTCATCATGCACTATTTCTTTCCTGAGGTTGCATTTCTTGTACAGTCACTGCAACATGCAATAGCCTTCCTGTCTCTAATGAGCGTATTTTCAGAAGATGCTTGTGAGGGAAGATGCTACTATTATTCTCAATTTGATAGCTGAAATATCAATTCCAGATGAGTCCACTAGTTAATGAGGGCTCTCGTCTGAGAGGGTTCTGGTCTGATACTTCCAAGAATTTAACATTCTGTGTTTTCTGTATTTAGAACGCACTTGAAGACTTCTGTTGTGTTGCATACTCAAAAGTTCTGCAAATAAATCTAGATCACTTCCATTGTGAGATCACAGAGTTGTTTTAAGCCTGGTATGCCCAAATGGTGGTACACGGGACACTTAGAAAATGTTCTGAATCTCTGATCTAAGCAAAATATCTAGGCCAAAAGCTGAACCAGCACAAAATCCATTTCTATCTTATTCATATCTATCTTCCACGTACCGAGATCCTACTTCAGCAACAAAGTGATGCCTCAAAGCAAGAAAACTGAATTTTTTTTTAATTTTTCTTTTTTTTTCTCCAGACTACCAGCCATCCAGAGATGAATGCAACTGTGATCTTGGAAATAAGAGAATGTGGTTCTTGGTCTTGAAATACCACATTGCAGAGTATACACAAAATTCCAGGGTGTTTCAGCTTTCAAGTAACTGACTTCCAAATCTCAACACTTTATAACACAGATATTTTCCATTTTCAATTGTTTTATGGGTTTTATAGGTTTTTGATGGGTTTTGATTCAAAACCAGAAAATAAACCATATGAATGCATGGAATGATTTTGATCACAAGATTCACAGTACTGCTTGCAAAGGTCCTCAGTTCAGAGCTGTGGCTCAGACAGATGCATGCTGCCAAAGTCACTCCAGTTTGCCTACTCAGCCTAAGCAGAAACTGGAATTAACAGGTCTGCTCTTCAGATATAAAACAGAAATAACAACATAACCTTGCAAAGAAATGCTGTAAATTTGCTCATTAAAGTTTGTGAAGCCATTAGAGGAACATTACAGAAGACTTCACTGCTTAATGAAGACCGTTAAAGAAAAGTCTTCGTACACTTAACACAGGAATCCATGACATGAGAGGGCTGCAAAACCACAATTTTTATTCTTCACATAAGTCAGGCCCCACAAATGGATGAGGCACTGCTTACTGATACCAGAAAGATACTGACACTGGTCCCTCCTACTGTCCCTGCCAGCTCTGCATTTTGATGGCCATCTCTTCACTGCCACCAGATGACTTGTGACTGCACAGCTCTTTTCCTGGCCTCCCTTCCATCCTCCTCTGACTCCCAACCTCATTGTCCCTCTGGTCAGTCCCAGCCTCCAGCACTGTCACCACATTGCTTGGACAGCCGAACACAGGAGAGTGGCAGATAGAACCCTTGCCCTAGGCAGATCTCCACAGCCTATTCTGAATCACGCCTGTAATCTTTTGAGAAACCTCTTCTGGAACAGACACCATGGTTGCAGAAAACCTCCAAGTTGCACAACTTCAGAGTCAATGTGTACAGGATGACAGGAGGAGTGGGGTGAGTGCCATCATGTCAGTGCAGCCCAGCAGGCTGGGAAACAAATGGGATGAATTTACAAAGAGCTGGAAAACCCTTAACTACAAAGATAGGAAGCTAACCAAAATTCAGATAACTCAAAGTTTGATTAAAATAATTCTTCAGCAGTTGTCATAAGGTTACAGTCATCATTCACATTTTCAAAATATATTATCTGAGATATTGCAGCTGACTCAGAGATTATGTTTCTCAGAACAGGAAGAAATTCTACAGATATTAATAACACACAGCATCTGCTTGCAGTAGTTATTAAGGTAGGTAGGATAACAGGCTTCTTTCCATCTCTGTCCTATTCAGCAGTATAAAGAACAAACATAAAGGTTTTATAATAATGGGGAAAAGTTGAAAAAAAAAAAAAAAAAAAAAAAGCTTTACCGAAAACCAGAAAATATCTGTGATTTTTACAAGCTTCTGCATGATGCTTTAGAAGTTTCTGAAAAGTTCACATTAGATATTTATAAGTAGAAAATTAATGACATGCTTACAGCAAAGAAAGCTCAAAGAGTGTGTAAATGTAGTATTTCAGTTGTATCGGCTCATTGCATAGAAGTAATAATGGAATTACTAAAACCACTCAGAGAACATTTAATACTTGGTGTCACATACTACATTGTATTCAAAATCACAAAGAAAAGTAATCAAAGGCATCAATCAATAATCAATGGTAAGCCGAATCAAGCCTTTGGCGAAAGAAGAAAATGTGCTATGTGTTAAGAAAGGTGCCATTTACTGAGCAATGTATTAACTCTAAAACAGTTAACAAAAATAAAAAATCCCTCCAGCCCTGGTGAGCAACAGGAATTCTGGTGACGAGGACTTATGCAAAACCAATTAATTTCTTCTACATGCCTAAAAAGTTTTGTAATTTCAGGGAAGGAAATCGAAAGTACAATAAGTACACTATGAAACTTACAGCCACAACCCTTTTGTATACACCTCTTAAGCCAAATATATTTGCATTAAATCAATGCTTTTCACTGCATTTATTTATTTGAATAGTTGGGCAATATCCTTTACTATGTCCTATTGACATTATGACTTTTTTCCTTTTCATTTTTCTATTCTTCATCTTATGACTACTCTTACAGTTCTTTCAGAACACACACACGCAGAAAAGCTGATTTGCAATATTTTATACACATAACAACCAGAATATTGTACACACACACACACAAGCAAAGCCATGATTGAGTATAAAGGTGCTTGGGAAAACAAAAATTTACTTTAACTTTTTCTTTACTTCTAACACTAATTAAATACACCATCAAATGAAACTATTTTCCAATAGTAGTCCAGGACAGATTGAGGGAAAACACCTGGCTCTGGCTTATTTTACCTTTGTAGTTAAAATCATTGAGAGGCTCTGAGGAGAAAAAGCAGAAATGGGGGACAAACAAAAGGTAATTAAATAAGGTTCAGCTTCTTCAGGTAATATTTACGTATTATATACACAGATTATCCTACTGGGCTGCCCAAAACAATCCAATATAATCAAAGAGTACTGTACTGGAAAAATGCCACAAATAACATCATCCTTCAAGCACCAAATTAACTGTTCCAACAGCAGAGCAAACTCAGAAGCACATCTTGGGCACTGATGGATGAAAGTGATGGGGACTAGCACAGGGCAGAATGACGTTCTGCAATTTATGGAGCCTGTTAACAGAAGCGTTGGGTTATGAGTGATGTCAGTAAGCAGCATCCTGACCTAAGAGAAGAGCCAGTGGGACAGACCACCTCTGCAAACCAAAAGGGTTTAGGTGACAAAAAAATGGAGAAGCTTCTTACAAAGTCCATAAACTAACATAAACATCTCTATCTCAACATGATTCACAGTATGCAGTACTGGGGCTGCAATTACATTTAGGCTTAAGTTTAGCTTCCTCCTCCTGCACAGGGACAGCCGTTTTCCACCTCAGCACTGCCAGGTCACAGCCCTGGACAGGCAGGAGGGAGTCACCAACTGCAGTGGCAATGGCCTTTGGTGGGGTCTTCTTCTGTCCTCCTTCACAGCAAAGCACAGCCACTGACAGTCTCAAAACATCATTTTGAGGAAAAAATGTGAACCTGATATTCATATTGATCTCAAGACTCTTGAGTGACGTGCATTTGGAGACAGGTTTACCCTTGTGCAGCAGCGGACTGCAGGTTCCTACATACTTCTTTAGTGAAGTCCCTGCTGCTGGGCTGACACACATGTCCTGCCCCAACAAGCTGAAACCAAATCAGGAGAACCAAGCCTGATGGCTGAAAACAATCCTGGTTCTACAGCTCGCTGGGGTCTGGATCTAGCTTTGGCAAGCAACACTCCATTACAATTCCATCATATAGACCTTAAATTCATCGAATTTGCTTGCCTTCGGCAAGAGACTAGACCCTCCTGAGATGTGAATAACTGGCACATTTTACTTCCTTATCCCAGTTCTTATCCGGAAATGCAAATTATTCTCCAGTCTAAAAAGAAGAAATTTCTTATAATTAATTTTTCTGGGTTCTAATATTCACTGTCCCTGGCCAACCCTCCTAACTGGACAAGCTGGTCTGGACAACCTAGTAACAATGATTCTGCACTTGTTATTTTAGTATTACTATGTGGTAACACAGATTCTATAAAATGGATAATAATCCACCTCCGTATTTCCTTCTTCTCACAAGAGAGAGGACAGGATTAATCAGTAGATAACAATCCTAAAGCAATTTTATGACTATAAGCCTTTCTTTCCTTAGCTGCTGAGGACCAAGACCAGCATCTTATATTTATTTCCTGCTGCTGCTTTTGTGTAGGACCACAATATTTCTGCACACTTTTAATATTTTGGGAGAAAAAGAGAGCTAAACTCCAGAAGATTAACTGTGCAACACCATTTTCTTTTCCTTTCTTCTCATTTGGACAACGTTTTACCATGTTTGATTCTGATTACACAGATAATTAACCAAATGAGTTTATTTTCTGACTCTTTGGCCTGCAGTGGGCCAAGTCTCGCACACAAATGCTGCTCTTAGAAATAGTAAAATATCCAGTTTCCGCAAAATCTGTGGCTCACAGATTAATTCAACTGAAACAACATGTAATGCATTCAACTCACATTTACAACTGGGAAGATAAGAGCTAAAATGACCCACTTACTTTCAGTCAGGTAAAACCAGAAACCTTGAAGTTGTATATGCAAGTTACTGAAAAAAAGGCAGCATAATCACAAAATATGGGAAAAACATTATTAAAGAAAAAGAAAGCTATTTAAACTGGGATAGTTTCTGGGAATAAAAAAGAAAAAAAATGTAAATAGAGAAGCAATAAACGAAGCAAGATGTTTCTACTGGAAACAGAGGTATCAATGCCTGGTATAGCAGACCAAGTTCTGTTCACAAACCCATAAACAGAAAAGATTATAAAATGTGAAGATGATGGCAAGTGGTTACAAACCACTCATCATATAAAAATGAGTCTGGTTATAAAATCTGAAACAGACATACAGAGATGAGGGACAAGATGAAGCATCTGACTGCATTTTTCCAGGTGTAGAATAAGTAGGTCACTATTCCCATAAAGATAATAATTTTCACTACTGCATAACAGATTAAAGTTTGCAAACAGTACTTTCAAACTGCTTATTTCCAGAAGCAACACAAAACCCAAGACCATTCCCTCTTTTGGATCTAATGCCACACAGTAATCTTTCTCCTAGCCACGCTGTGAATAATTCAGCATAGATGCACAATTACAAGTGTTTGCAGCAGTGGTTTCTTAAAATGTTAAACGAATAGTATTTCAGCCAACTGAAGCAGCAGAGTGGTTCCATCTAGAGGAAGAGTGTGTAAAAACTACTCATCCCTGACTAGCTGTTTTAAAATAAAGAACAGGCATAAACCATTAATACAGCATGCTCAGTATAAAATGGCCTGATACCTGGTGTCGTAGCTCCATGAATAATTGTTTCTTACAGCAGTGCATGCTTGGTCGAACTGTGTAGAAAAGATAATGTTGTAACTATCAGTTACTAACATCTTCATCCTGGACAGTCCTGGCATTATCTACACCCACGAATAATGTTAAAGTAGCTGTGACTAGGAATGACATATAAAAAAGCTCTATGAGTGAACTTGTTCACTAAAGTGTATACTGTATTTTCAAACCACTGCAAACTGAAACACTTCCTTGACTTTCAGCCCTAACTTTATTTTGTCTTCCCTTGATTAGGCAAACTTTGTAAGTTTAAAAGCCAAAAACTTTTTCCACTACACATAAAAGTCACATTAACTCATTACTTAAAGAAAATTAGTTCTTTCAGCTCTTTTAGGTTGAAGCAAAGAACTGACCTTCTTTCAGTAATCTTGTTTGGCCTCTTACTCTGTCTTGATCTTGACCCCCTCTCTTTCTTCTTTCATTCACTAAGCAACAATTCCCTTTCATAGAATCACAGAATGGTTTGGGTTGGAAGAGACATCAAAGATCATCTAGTTCCCACCTGCTACCATGGGAAAAAATAGCTTTTACTAGACCAGGTTGCTCAAAGCCTCATCCAACCTGGCCTTGAACACTTCCAGGGATGGAGCATCCACTTCTCTGGGAAATCAGTTCCAGTGTCTCATAACATTCACTCTCAGGTCTCTTCCTTCTCATATATAATCTAAATTTACTCTTTTTCAGGTTAAAGCCATATCCCTTTGTCCTATATCTATGTGCCTTTGTAAAATGTCCCTCTTCAGCTTTCTTGTAGGTCCTCTTTAGGTATCGGAAGGCTGCTATAAAGTGTCCCTGAAGACTTCTCTTCTGGTCCTTCTCTGGACTCAATTTAACAGGTCCATGTCTTTCTTACATTGAAAGCCCCGGAACTGTACACAGTACTGCAGATAGGGTCTCATTAGAACAGAGTAGAGGGGAATAACCACATCCCTCAACCTACTTCTCACACTCCTATTTTAAGCCCAAGATACAGATGGCTTTCTGCGCTGCAAATGTACATTGCTGGTAATGGTGAGCTTCTCATTAACCAATACCCCCAGTTCTTTTTCCTCAGGGCTGCTCTTGATCTGTTTTCCACCCAGCCTGTATTTGTGATGGGAATTGCCCTGACCTAGGTGTAGAGTGTTGGCACGTGGCCTTGTTGAACTTCATGTGGTTGGCATCGGCCTACCTCTTGAATGTGTTAAGGTCTCTCTGGATGAGATCCCTTCTCTCCAGAGTATCAACCAAACTACACAGCTTGGCGTTATCAGCAAACTTGCTGAGGGTGCGCTCAATCCCACTGTCCATGTCAGCCACAAAGATGTTAAACAGTGCTGGTCCCAACACCAACTCCTGAGGGACACCACTTGTCACTGGTCTCCACCTGGACATCAAGCTGTTGACCACAACTCTTTGAGACCAGCCAGCCAATTCCTTATCCACTGAGTGGCCCATCCATCACATCCATGTTTCTCTAGCTTAGAGACAAAATTTTTCAGGCACGATTTTCGCTTAGTAAAACCATGCTGGCTGTCACCAACCACTTGCCCTAGCACAGTTTCCAGGAGGATCTGCTCCATGATCTTGCCAGGCACTGAGGTGAGACTGACTGGTCTGTAGTTCCCTGGGTCTTCCTTTTCTTCCTTTTTAAAAATGGGGTTGTATTTCCCCTTTTCCAGTCTGTAGGAACTTTATCAGACTGCTGTGACTCCTCAAATGTGACAGGTAGAGGCTTAGCCACTTAATCTACCAGTTCTCTTAGGAACATTTCATAATGTCTCATTGACTTGTGCATCTTCAGCTTCCTTAGATGCTTTTGAACTTGATCTTCTCCTACAGCATTTGGTTCTGCATTCTCCCAGTCCCTGCCTTCACAGTGACTTGGGCACTGTGAGTGGAATACTTGCTGGTGAAGCCTAAGGCAAAAAAGTTATTGACAACCTCAACCTTTTCCATATCTTCAGGATTCCAGTTTCCTTCCAGATAGGGCCCATATTTTCCTTAGTCTTCCTATTATAACCAACATACCTATAGAAGATTTCTTGTTGCCCTTAGCTGGATCAAATTCTACCAGGGCTTTAGCTTTCCTAACCTGATCCCTGTCTGCTTAGACAACTTCCCTGTATTCCTTCAATATTCCTGCCAGCAGGGGATATTTAATCACACCAGAACCATTGCATCACTTTCTCCAGAAGAGTTTCTCCTCACTGAAGCACTCTTGCTATGTTCAGCACTTCACCAAATCAATCTTTTCAAATCAAATCTAGAAGTATTTTTTTATGTTCCTCTCATTTCCCTTTTAGTAAGTTATTAATTTTGCTACTCTGGTTTAGTACAAAGATAGTAGGGAAGACATTAAACATAGCAATCTTCCTCAGAGAAGTCAGGAGACTCCATTAGTATTTTAAGGCAGTTAATTTATCATGACTTCACAGACTCATAAAATTGTTATAGATTGCCAACTCATCAGAAAATGTATTAAACTTGATGAGAATACTCATTTTTTTCCTCCACCACTGAAGTCAGTAAGCATTGTACCAAGTGGCCTTACACCCAAAAAGGACAGAATGAAAAAGTTAAACTCTGAGGGGAAAAATATCATGAGGAAAGAAGATAAACTTCAAACCAACAGAAGACTAAGAAGAAAAGAGAAAAACATTTTTACCAAGTAAGGACAGCAAAGCTCACCGTGTAAGAAGTGGTGGAAATGCAGAGGGTAAAAGACTGTGAGCCAAAAAGAAATGAATGATAAAAAGGTTCTATTTTACTTGTAATAAGTTCTTAAGTTAGTTTTAAGTATTTGCTTTTAACAAATACTCTTTTTCTCAGGTTTCGTAGAGGATAGAGGTAAATAACTAAAATAGAGTTCTCTTTATTTTAGTATATTTAAAATTTTGATATTGCTGATGACTTGAAATTTTAACTATTTTAAATCTGTTATTCAAGCAGTTACATTACATAAAAGCATTTATAAAAAGAAAGAGCAGGCCCTTATTGCATATATGGTCATAATATTTTATCCACCAGCCATATTGTTACATAACTTCACTTCAGAATGCACAATGAGCTATAAATGTTCCATGTAATTCTCCTAAATGTAAGAAAGTTCTTCAAAAAAGCCCCTTTTGCTAATTAACTTCAAAGGTTGTACCTAGGGAATGCAGCAAGAAGGAAGAATTTAAAGGGGGACAAGGGAAGTTATTATTATTTTGTTTCTTTAAATAATGGCATTGTAGTACAAACTA
>JBCJKH010036468.1:0-10540 GCA_039877255.1 Loriculus beryllinus
TTGCTTACACCTCTGTATTTATACTACTTTTATTTCAAAAGAAACTGATAGAATTAAAGCCATAGTTTGTGCTCTTATTCAAGGTCTGCAGTGCAACCTGAATACTATATCGGCTTTCAGTATAGATTTTAGGGTGCTTGGGTATAGCACATTGGAGGACTTGCAAAACTAGTAATTTTATGTAATTAATTACATATGCCTCTGCAGTCAGTCATCTCAGTAATAATATTCATAAAATTTATTGTGGTAAATATGAAACTCTACAGAAGCTACTAAAGCAAGAGTGTGCTCATTATTTGAGCTGAATCTGGAAAGTTCTTAAGAGACATTCCTATAAGCAATTTTTAGTTCAGTCCTGACATTGGCTCGGCTGCTAATACCGAATGATCTGGCAAATAACTCTGTGGATATTCAAAAAGCTGAGTATTTGTTTATGTATAAATACAAAGTTTACACATGGAACACAAGCTTTTCTGTCGACATGCAAATCAACATGATTGCAGATAGGTTTGCCTCTGTAGTCCCTAGAAACACTTTAAAAAGACACTATTCACAATGAAAGAATAAAACCAGGTAGGAAACTCAGCAAGGCAAAACCACCTGATCCAACTTGCAATTGCAATTTCCTCTTTTAGGAAATGGATACTTTCCAGACTCAGTAGTCCACTAAATGATGTAATTTAGCATTTACTATCTTTCAAAAAGCTATTATAAATCATTTGTACCATGATACAAAATAACAAATGATGCAACCAAGATCATAAGCTTTGTAGACTGGTCTTCTAACTTTCACTCAGGTGATCGTTTTTATGTTCTGATGTAGAGTGAAATTGTTTTCTACAGTTGTACAGCATCCGTATTTGAAAGATGCACTTAAGTTTGAAGCTGTTTTGTCTACTGTAATGGCACAGTGAGATTGGCCAATATTTGGCCTCATGAATTTTGATCTGTGTCTGCTGTCATTTTATTTATGTTGTCATTATGGTGGTGCACAGAAAGAGTAATGTTATCATTTCTCATTAGATCAGACATGCATCTACTTGTAAAACACAGACAAGAATACAGTTGTGCTATTGAGAAAAGAAAACAAGCAATCACTGAGTAACCAAGATGAAGCAAGTTTCTGTTGGTTTATTGTGTGAGGAAAAAGAGATATGCCAGTCACAGCTATAGCAGCATATATAGAAAACAGCAGCAGAAGCTGCTGGAGGCCACCAGGTTTTCTCTCTGTGTCAGAATGCAATGGCGTTTTTCGCTAAAGTAGTTTCCTGCCACTCATCACAGTTGCGGAGGAGATTTGGTCATAACTTAGTGGGGATGCTGTAGGGTAAGAAATGCAGTTTCCTTCCCTTCGTTTGCACTTCTTTTATTCTTTAATGTGATGTTTTAGCAACAGACCATAGCTGAGCAGTAATAATTGAGACCTTCCTTTCCAGGCTCCTCTTCTTCCCTCTCATCCTCACTCTCCTGAATGTACAGTGTCCATTAGTTTGAAAGCAGAAGTCTATATTACTTACATGAGTATAACATCCTACTATTACCAAGAGAAAGTACTGATCAGGTTACTGTCCATCTCCTGTGTATAGTTATAGCAGCACAATGCAACTGGAAGGTTGCCTCAGTGGCTCTTGGTGCTACTTCCTCCAACGACCACTTTTATTAACAAAGAAAACCCAGGAGGACATAAAATAATTAAATAATGGTGAATGAATATTTGGGGAAGTATAAGGAATACTTATATGTGTCTGCTTCATCCCTGGAAGTGTTCATGGCTGCATTAGATGGGGATTTGAGCAGCCTAGTCTAGTGGAAGGTGGCCCTGCCTGTGGCACGGGGTTGGAACTCGGTGATATTTAAGGTGCCTTCCAACCCAAACTATTATATGATTATATTATATATATATTTTGGATTGTGTTCTTCCCTGATCCTAGCAGCTTAACGTTCTCTTCAGTGACTCTTAAAAGCTACATGATACTAAAACTGTTGTAAGTTGTATTCTCTAGCCAGCGCTTGAGAACGCTTTGCCCCATCTTCATACAGTATCAAAAAAGTCTGTTCCAGATTATGCAGTGCTCCAAATTGGCCAGTCTCATGAAACCAGGCTGTTCATCTAGGTGGAAAGTACTGTTTTAAGGTAAATTTTCACTTGGTCCCCAGAAACTGAAATAACCAAAATCACTGGACTTGTATTTTTAAGCAAATCTACGTAAGAGCAGTTCTTTTCTGGAGTAATTCTTCCAAAGTAAATAGTTGCTACCAAGCAGAGAACTTCTCTCACAGATTCCTGATTGATAGAGATTAGGTATGCGATGCTTGCAAATAGTCAAGCATGCTGGCTCTATTTAACAAACTAATACACTACTTCCAGAAGTGTATTTAAATCAGGAGACCTGCAAGATAACATTCAGTCTGTACAGATAAAATAACTATGTAACTGCTGCAAGCAAGGAATTAATTTGTAAGACTGGAATAATATTGACAGTAGGTTGCATACCTTTAGTGGAGGCATAACTTGGCCTCATACTCATGTTTTCATGTTTTAAAAGCCTTTGTGAATTTCTGTAGGCTAAATTCAACAAATTAACAATATTAATAGTTGTTTTGCTTCTAAGCCACCAGGAGGCTCTATTAATCCAGCTCTTTGATCTGGCAACATTTTTGGACTACAGCTCCAGAAGAAACTACAGATTCTTTATCTGTCAAGTGTTTGTGTGCCTGGCTTACTTTAAGAATTAAATAGTTGGAGCTTTTGTTTTTAATGGGAAGTATATTTTTTTAAATTACTTTAGTGGCCAATATGATCCATTTTAAAGTATATCAGTTATTATAGGTCTCAAACATAGCAGTCAAAGTCCCAAACTAGCTATGACTGAGTCTGAGTCACATTCTTAGTGAACACAGCATGCAGTATGTAATTTTTGCCTACAGGTATTAAATGTTATCAATTATGTTAATTAAAAGCAGGGCTTACATCAGGGAACCCCAGACTGTCACCACCTACCACTGTTCTCTTCACTGCCAGTACCAGCTCAGGATCTGATTTTCAATTTGCTTAGGACACTGCAAGGTCAGTAGGAAGCTTTCCATTCCAGGATACTAGACTCAGCATTGAGTCAAGCCATGAGACAATTTCTTTCTTTGAATGGTCACTAAGGTGAATATAGGAGGATTATCAGTTTTCAAGGTCTGCAATATTTGTTTCATATTAAATACATACATTTGGTCATGACCTGCTTCAGAGGTTAAAAAAGCAAAAATTCTTTTGCCCATAGTAGTAAACTCCAGTATGTTCCTTTGCTGAGCCTCTATTCTATGTGAAAATGTTGAGACTTTTTTGTTTTGTTTTGTCTATTTTTGTAAAACGCCATGAAAAAAACACAGACTTTGAGTAGTTCTGCCCCAGGTTCCATGTACAGTGTCTTGCCCTGGATGAAGATCTGGCTTAGGTCTGTTTATGAGTAAAACTTCCTCTGAAAATTTGTATCATTTAATGATAAAAAAGAGATGCAGTTATACAGGTTTTCCACTTCTTCCGGGCCAGATGCACAGAGACCTTGATTTAAGCATCACTGAAGTTCATGACAAGATTAGACAGGGTATTTTTCATTGACTGTGGTGGTCTTTGGATTGAATTCTGTGACTGTTACTTCCTGTACAGCACAGAAACTGATAAAGGTAAAAAGAGGTGGCTTTCATTTCTGTTGACTTCTCTACAGTGGATGCACTTTTGCATTTCATATGTTCTTACTGTGCTCATATTTAGCTCTCAAATATTAATACAGAACAAACTGCTACATTTGATCCTGTTTGAATGGATGGGAGTTTTCTTTGGTAGTAGATTTTTGGCCCAGTTAGGCCCAGTGTTTAGACAGTGTGTGTCATGTGATATCATGGTGTATCTGCAGATTCAAATGATGAATTCATACCTTCTAATGAATAGGGAATTGTTTGGGTATTTCCTCCCTGTAATTAATAGAAATTAATTTACTCGTTTAAAGAGGTTTCTGTATCTTTAAACAATATGTTTTGCTTTTTTCATCAAGGGTGGACCTGGAGCAGCAGGTGCTAAGGGTGAAAGTGGTGAACCAGGTCCCCAGGTACAATAATATTAGCTGTTAAGTTTGAGCATGTATAGTTTTAAGGAAATGTATTCATATCACTTAGAAGAAATCAGTCAATGATTTCTTTCCACATGCTATTGAAGAAAAATGGCTTTTATAGTGCTATCCTAATAGAACGTAATAGCTTGGTTGTTTATTTTTAAATATGAAAATAACAATCTTTATATAACAAAGAGCAATTATCACATGTAGAGTGTCATCACTTGAAAACATGTTTTAATATTGTCATTTCAGGCTCTTTTCTCTGTTAAATAATCATGTCAGTCTGCAATTGTATGACCTTGGGCTCTGATCTTATCAGATCTCATAAGGTGAGAGAGGTTGAACTTAGTTGGGAATTAAACAGGATATTTGCAAGAAAGACATGACATAGCTAGAATAAGTCTTTAAGAATCAGTGCATGCTTTTCTTCTTAGCTTACTACTATATCAGCTCCTGCGCAGTGATGCTATGGAGCACTGAAACACATTGAAATCTTTCAGATTAAACTTAAAAGTAATAGGGGGTTCTTACAGAAATCATGATAGGAGTGTCTGGAACAATGATTTCCACAGATCATAAGTGGTATCATGGTTTTGCGACATTATTAAGTGCCCTTCTTAAAACTCCACATGAATATTTGCAGAAGAAAACCAAAGCAATTAAACAAAGAAGTACTCTGAACACCTGGTCAGTCTTCCAGTTTGCTGTCTTACATTGTTAGTAATTTTTCTCTTCCTACTTGGTAATTTTGGATGTTTAGGCCTTACCATTGCTATTTTCACCTGAAAAAGACAAATTTACATGGGGGATGAGAAAGCTTCCACGGAAAAATACACTTACGCAGTCAATTGGTGAAAGTTACATGTGTTTGAAAAGTGGAGTTGTCTTCAGTCTGGAGTATTATGGTCTCCCTCTAGTTAAGACTGTGCTGTGTAAAGCTAAGACAGCATGTGAGCTGTTTATCACAACTTATGTTTGTGTATGAGTTCTAGATCTGAAATAAGCACTCTTTAGCTTTCATCAAATAATTATAATATGACTAAAATAATTCTGGCATGAGAGGAAAAAAGGTTATCAAACCACTGAGATCTTCAAAGCAATGGGAAAAAGTTTGAGAAGCTTTTATGTTGAAAGGACCAATTACATGGTGTTTAGTGCCATCTCATGAAAGTTGGTGTTAAAATTGGTAGTGCTAAGGACAGTTTGGATGCCTGTGTTCTTTTTAAACTCATGGGAATTTAGAAACCAGAGTGCATCTTCTGGGAAAAAATGCAGTTTCTGTATTAAAAAAAAAATCTTACCTTGTTCGTGAGGAGAGATGTTTAACTAGCTTGCTTAACTAGCGTTTTGCTGATATGAATGTGATTCTAAGAATTATACTCTTTACATTCAGGGCCCTCGTGGTGTTCAAGGTGCCCCTGGTCCAAGTGGAAAAGCTGGCAAAAGGGTAAGTAGTGTATGGATCCATCTTACACTGGGTACATAGTTTCTATTTAAATATATTTAAATATTAGCTGTTTCCACTCCATTTTCTAATGTTCATCCCTTTTGGTTTTTGCAGGGACGTCCTGGAGCTGATGGTGCCAGAGGAATGCCGGGAGAACCTGGTGCAAAGGTAAATAATAGTGAGACCTGAGGGCTTTATTTTAGTCTCAGAATGGACTAGACAGATTTTATGTCGGTACTGGTTTCTTCCAGGCTACCACAAAATTCTTCTCTCAAGTGAAAATACTGAGGTTTCAGATAGCTGGGCGTAGATGTGAGTTGAGAATCAATCATCCATTTAAAATATGGTAATTAATGGTAATAGTAAGTGGTCTGACCTTGAAATAATTTGGTTCTGAGGCATGATTCATGTCCCTCAGAGTAAGTTTCTAGTTACAGAGTATCAGCAATAGTAAAGCCAGTTTTTCAACTGCACATTACAGCTATAGCCAAGCTTTCATTTCAATGTTGACTTCTTTTTTATAAATAGCATAATTACAGCACAGTGAAAAAATTGGTGTGGCATCTTGTCTTGATGTATTGCATAAAAGCAAATTTCGTAAGTTTGATCTGTGTGCTTCTTTCCATGTGTTTCATTCAATATCAAACATTTAAATATAACCAAGAGTAGAGACTAACTTTTAGAGAGAAGGCATAATTTATTCAGAGTAATACAGAATGCAGTAGTCATTTACTAAAGCTGTGATTTCTTCTTTCCTAGGGTGACAGAGGATTTGATGGTCTTCCTGGCCTCCCTGGTGACAAAGGTAACAGGGTAAGAAAAGCATGTGTATTTATTCAACAACAAATTGATACTTTCACAGAAATAATGTGCTGTTCATTAAAAATAACACTAAGGACTATGGGGAAACTGAAAACAGAGTGTCATCTTTTCACACTACAGAATACTATCTGTATTGTCACATAATTCATTCCTTCTGAAACATTTTAGTACTATCAATCGACAGCAATTCATATATATTAATGATTTAAATATATTTTCAGAATTCAGATCACATCATCTAGGTTTTGCTCTAATTTTTCTTACTTTAGGGGTTTGCTTGTTGGATTTATAGTGATTGTTAAGGGAAATAGTAATAGGAAAAATAAATGAGCATGAAGTTTCTGTGTCAGGACCATGACAGATTTTAACCTGCTGAGAAGCTTGCTCAGCAAATGCATTTGTATATTTGAATTACAAACTGGATTGTTCAGTATGGCTTTTTCCAGTAACTGCAGCTTAAGGAAAGATCAGAGTCAGGTCAGATAGGAAAATTTGAAGTAAGACTTAAATAATGTACTTGCTCCTTATGTCATACCAATATGTAGGATGAGACTGCATCTTCCCCTACAAAGTGTAGAAATGATCAGAGCAGGGGATTTCTGCTTTAAATTATACCCCTAAGTTAGATGCTAGTAACAACAAGCTCTTCTGAATGTAAATCCCTTACTATTGTCCTGGTAAGTGCAGTGAACCGTAAAGAAGCAGTGTGTGGGAATGTCAACAGAACCATTCCCATATATTCTAAACCTTCATGACTATGGAATTACTACAGCTCTCACCCTTCAATGAGTTAGCACAATTGCCGCACTTCCCAGAAAATCTCTGTGTTGTCTACTGGCCCATAATGTAGTTCTTTCTAATAGCATCTAAAGATACTTTTCAGAATTCTGTTTGCAATGTGAAAAGAACTTCCAGTGTCATACAGAAATGTCTTGGTCCTCTTTCATCGTCCCCTTTCACTTAAAGAGAGTAAAGCAACTAGCTCATCATAGAATGGAAATCCAGCTTACTCAGCAGGTGACCAGCAGAGGGAGGTAGACATTAAGCTGCTGCCATTACTTCGCTCGTTTGAAAGCTGAGCAAAAATTGGTTCAATCAGGGAATATGTGGAGCTTTCCAACCTGAACTACTAGAATTGTCTCTCTGTGGGACCAGTCATAAAGAAATAACTGTGTTGTTTAATTGTTTTTTTTTTTTTTTTTTTTTTTTTTTTTGCAAACACCCCATTTGTTTCATATTTTCTGAACAAACTAAAGCAGGGGAATAAGTTTGGGTTGAAATTTGAAAAATAGTATTTCTTTCAGCCCATTATTTAAAATCACTGCGTTCTCATGATTCTGTGGAAATCTTCTGTAAAAATACAAATTATGATCTTTCTAAAAGCAGCTAAATTCAAAGCCAGATCAGGTCACTGTAGCTCTTTGGACTCATATATACTGGCAGCATATAACACAAGTGTTCTTTTCTCTCTGGCTTTCCATAAGGAGCACAAAAGACAAGAGAAGCAAATTTTCTGTTGTAGTTATGTTTCAGCTGTAAGAGAATTGATGTTGAAAACACATAACTTGTGTGGAAGTTTTAGGACTACTTTTAGAATTATTCATGTTTGAAATATGAGTTGCAAACTGGATATCTCTCTGAAGTTAAGCTTTTGTCAAGCAAAAATTGTCAGACAGGAGATCCTGGATTAAATTCCCGTGTAGGGAAGATCAGACCACATGGTGTAATATTCTTTTTAACTTTATTATTTATGTCTTTGAATTCTATTATTTAGATATACCAGATATATAACCCTTCTCCAATAAAAAAAGCAAGACACTGTATATTAGACAAGAAGGTCTAAGGAAAACAAAATTCTGGCTTTAACAGAATATTTGAAGGAACGTATTAGAGAACTGACGGCTGAGAATTCTGATAATGACAGGAAGTTTGGTTCTTAGTGCATGAGAATACCAAGACACTGAATGTAAGCTCCTAATCTAACTGCCAGGTGATTGCAAGACTAGAAAGATAGCCCTTGAGGGGGATAAACTATTTCAATATTTGAAAACTTAAGTCAGTCTTCACCTGAACATTAATTGAAAGGCAAGGTACAGATCATGTATCTCTTGTCATCTCTCAGGAGTGTCATTTAGCATGTAGAAAACCACATGCTCTACTGGCAGATCACATTGAGTAGTTCCAAAACTTAGCAAAATACAGGAACTGCTGTATTGATTTATCTTATGGCTATTAAAGTGCAGTTTGCGGAATTTTGTTTCCTCTCCGATGCCAACTCCAACTTACAAAGGACAGAAAGGCAGTTGAATAAAGTCCTGGCATTTCTAATGTTAGACAGCTTTGGGGTAAGAGAGCAAGCTACCTAAAATCCCCAGAAAAATCTAGAAGAGTAAAGAATGAATCTACTAAAGAGCGACTTCATATATTTCTGCTAGGATACATGCAGTGGTCAGGCTCCTTGGAGACACTGATAAAATTAAGGAAAACAGACTGAATACTTGGTTGTTGTCCAATGCCAGAAGGAAGTCATAGTCTAAAAACCCGCTGCCCAGAAAGAGGTCAGGCAGTGGTGATTGAGCTACGTAGCACACTAGCTCTCTTTAGAAATGGGGAAAGAAAAATAAATCCTGAAAGTACGGTCCAGAATCTACTGAGGCTCTGCATATATAGAGTTGAAAAGCCCCAGCCTCTGAGGTGAAGTGTGGAAATCTTGCTGCTTTCCACAGTCCCAAGGCTCTCAATGACTGGTGCAAGGGTGCATGGTTCTGAAACTTCACTGTGTATATTCCAGGGCCCAGCAACTGGTTTATTTACTTATAACCCATGTATACATGCCTTATTTTATTGGCAGTAATACATTGTGTAGCAGGAGGGGAAGGTGCCAATCAGGCAGAGGAAAATATGAGTAACACTGCCTTTTGTAGCAGTGGTTTGTTTATGTTTTGGGGCCAAGAATAGTTACAGAGTGAAATTTTACAAACACAAATAATTCATTGTATCAATAATGTTTATTTTTATGCTGAAGTAATAAAAGACTGAATCCTGTAACCTATTACAGGTTTGTATCGTGTCAATGTGTTTTGATTTTGACACATCAGACTTCAGCTAACACATTAGTTTTCATTTCCACTATTATTTCCAGCAACAGATATGTTATTTTTATAACTTTCATTATTCTACAGGGAGACCGTGGCCCACAGGGACCTCCTGGCTTACCTGGTGAAGATGGATTGAGAGTAAGTTGCTATTTACATAGTCAGATCTAGAATGAATCCTCATGAGGTGGGAATATGGTTATTTTTTTCCCTAAAACTTATATTCCTTTTGTACAAAACCAGGGAGAAGATGGGGAAGTAGGACCAAGAGGTCTCCCAGGTGAAGCTGTAAGCAATGCTTTCTTATTCTTCTGTTTCTGTTACAAACAAAAGTAACTATCAGGTTTTTTTTCCTTTCCATTGAACTGTTCTGAATTCTAGATATAAAAATTACTGCCTGTGTGTGCATATAGAGAATACTGATAATGGCCGAAAAGCGAACAAATGAACAATTTTGTTACGGGTGAAACATTATGTACAAGATTAGAATTAGGACAGAGATATATTTAGCCAAGCATACCTAAATTCCACAATCGCAAAAGCTATTTCTTATCCTGCTGTGTAAAATCAGTCACTGCAGTCCTTTGATGCATGAGAATATAACCAAGCTCCTGTTGCTTTGAAAATGTTTTCTGAACATCTATTTATTAGAAAATAAGGCCTGGCTTCTCTCTTTTTTCACACTATTGTGCTTCATGGGGTAAGAGGAATAAATGTGATTTCCAGAATTCCTTCATTTACTATAATAAAATTATTGGTAATTTTTAATTATTTGTTGGATCTTTACTACACAAAAAAATTGTTGGAACTTTACAGTTTTACTCTTAGAATAGTAGTATAGAGTAGGAAGGCCAACATATTTTTCAGACAGGAACACAAACATGTTTGCTCTTGTTCAGGTCAAGCTTCAGGCCAAGGCACAGCTGAACCTTTAATGGGGGCCTGTCGCGATGCTGGGGAGGAACTCTTCATTAGGGACTGTAGTGACAGGACAAAGGGTAATGGGTTAAAGCTTAAACAGGGGAGGTTTAGATTGGATATAAGGAAGAAATTCTTTACTGTTAGGGTGGTGA
>JBCJKH010036470.1:0-11665 GCA_039877255.1 Loriculus beryllinus
AAGTCCTTCTCTGCAGGGCTGCTCTGAATCTCCTCTTTGCCCAACCTGTAGCTGTGCCTGGGATTGCTCCGACCCAGATGTAGGACTTTGCACTTGTCATGATTAAACTGCATGAGGTTGGCATCAGGCCACCTCACAAGCGTGTCAAGGTCCCTCTGCATGGTATTCCTTCCCTCCAGCCAATAGCATGTACTTAAAGCACATGAATGTCCCTGTTGAAATCAGTGGGACTGCTTGTAGTTTGAAGAATAATAAGTCTGTAGTACTGCTTTGGACTACTGGAATAGAAAAAGTGTATTTTATTTATTGTGCTTTCAGTTCTCAGAAATAGCACTGCAACTGACTTGATGTAATCCCCCAAATTTTGTTAAAGAATTTAATGCATAAAATGGGGGGGGAGGTGGTAGAGGGGTTGAATGAATGTTTTCTGCGTATTCACAGTATGCACCAGTAGAGTAATAATTTCAGTATATTTGGTGTTCTTAACAGTCTCTATTAATAGAAATTGAATCAACTCATTTTACACAACCAGAAAATAAGGCCATCTTTTTTCTGGCCTTTTCGGTTATGCAATAATTTGGCTCTGAAACTTTAGGAAAATATAACTGAGGGAATAAGAGCTACACAGACTGCAAAAGTGATACACAGGAACCAAAATGAGTGGATTCTACATTTTACAGACCACATTTGTATTCCAGATGATTCAACAACTGCCCAACATTTTAGTTACCGTTATTTTTAAGACTTTATCATAGTAACTTCCATGGTAATCATGCTGAGCATCAACTAGCACAGGACCACCAGACTGTATAACTTGCTCTATTGTAAATCAAGGCTTTCCCTGGGCAGCCAAAATTTGAGTGTCCTTCTGGTTTTGCCTACTTTAATTTTTCTATTTTAGGGAATACACATGTGCTTTGTGTTAGAGCAGGGAAGTCATAACAGACTAAACTACAGTCTATGGTGATTTTGCCTTTTGGGTCATGCCCTCCTTTGGTGTTGGAGGAAGATGGTCACTTCTATAAAAACAAATTATGATTCAGAGAACCCCTACAGAGAGATTAACCAGAGAAATGTTTTCACTATGCCCTAAAGAAGTGTAAAAAGCCCTTATGTAAATAGTCTTGTACTGGTCTAATAATCATCTCTCTAATCCTTGCCTTGCCCATTACATACGAAGTGGTTTTGTAAATTCAAAATAGACATGATCCTGAGCCACAGCATTTATAAGATCATGGCACCTTGGGATGGAAAATAACTAATGCCTCATCCTGTACACCTCCCCAGCAGGGCAGGGTAGCCTAGTTAAAAATGCCCCAAATAACATGGCTTTGACCACATCCTGAGCTAGCCAGTCCTCTGTCTAATTCATCCTGCTGCCACAATGCCTTCCTTGATTTTAACTTGATACCCTGTTTCATAGCTTCAGCCTCTCACTTTGAATTCAGCTTGGCTATGATGAGAGAGTGAACAGCTTTCCACATTTGTGCAAACAACTGCTCACCTCCTGATTATGCTTCTGTCTCATTGATGTTCTTTTGAATTGGGGGAATTTGTGTATATGAAAATTCTCTATCGATCAACACTGTATAGGATTTGGGTTTTTTTGCTTACATCTGGCAATTCTACTTCACTTCTATACAGCTGTAAAACTGGATTTCTGAGTAGTAATTATAATGACTGTAACTACTGATTTTGTTATTAGAACAATGTCAAATGACTATGAAGATTGCAGTATCTTAGCAGATGAGGGCAATTCTTAATAATGATATGAATGATATGAATGATCTTAACGGGCAGACAACAGAATTCCCTGAGATAAAGTATCGCTTGCTTAGTTGCAAAATAGACTGACGCTCCTCTCTCATCACCTCCAGGTTGTAATTTAAAGGATTAACTTAATGCTGCTTGATACCCTGTCCAGAGACTTCTAGAAAGCTGAAGCTGTTGGCTCTTCAATGGAGAAAATGCATTAAAGTCTCTGTTTTGGGGTTTGGGTTGGGCTGGGTTTTTTTTCTTTTTGCTTAAGTGAGTGTGTCAGCAGTTCAAATAAATATCTGTCTTGGCAGATGTCAAATGAAATACAGTGACAATGACTTTATGATAATAATGAAGCAGAGTGCAAAAAAACCCCCAGCGTATATGGTATAAGGAGCACCCAAGCTCTGAATGCAAAGCCAGGTATTTTAACTACCTCTCAGCAGAGGGCAGTAAGTCAATCAGAACATAAACTGTCTTACATAAAGATATTATTGGTTGTGAGGCATCATGGATGCGTGTGTGTGGTTGTGTGTGTGTGTGTAGTAGAACAGTTGGAAATAGCAATGGATTTTTTTTTTTATTTTTTTATTATTTTTTTTGTTTGTTTTCTCCTTTGAAAGTGATGATCTAGTTACTACTGGGGTTTCTAAAGACATCAAGAGAAATATATTGTTCAGTTCCTACAGCACTGGACCCCTCCTTACTTTGGGAGGTCTAGTACAGTATCTGAAAGGTTCAAAATCTCCTGTGCCTCCCAAAGCTGCCTATGGCTACAGGGAGATCAACCATTGCTCATCAGGAATTGCTGCAAAATACTGTGGATTTGTACCCTTCAGTACTCAGTGTCATAGTACCTAAACGTTAGCTGCCTGACAACTGGAAAGGGATTAAAGGAAGAATATGTACCTATGAACATCCTTAAACCAAGGAGAGAATTAATGCTTTAATCACTGTGACACTGAAGCATATCAGCTAAGCTGCTTTCTGTATTGCAGCTGAATATATATAGCTCAGTTTCAAGCACACTCCATATTAACTGCCCAAAAGTATGTCTTCAGATTTCCTTCAGTTTATGAACCTACGTTGCTGGCACAACAAATCTAATCCATTCCTGAAAGCAGATTACATCCCACTGATGCAAATTGCAGCACACAGCAGCTCTTCCTCTCTGCTTTTGGGATCTGTCATGGTGTATGTCTTTCACTAATAGATGTAAGTAAAAATACAAACTAAGTGTAGCGCAGGACTTTTGTCCAAACTGATAATGTCATCACCTTGCTCAAGTAGGAATGTGAAATCCATTAGTAGGCAATAAAACTGGAACTGATTTTCAAACATTTTGCATGAAAATGCATTTGTAGCTTTAAAACCTGCAACTGATTTGTGGTCAAAATAGTTTATTTTTTACAAATACTTTCCATTTCACCTTTAAGATGCTAATTAAGTTAAAAGATGACCATAGGCTTCAGACACAAAATTTGTATATTACAGCTTTGCGTTTCCCATCAAGGAAAATAAAAAAGGCTTGTTTACAGCTGCTTCTGACAATGGTCAAAATGCTTCATTCTTGTGTAGACAAATTAATACCTAAGAACTGAAGCAACTAAATGCCATCTTTAAGGCATTAAACATCATTCTTATATAACTAGTGTCTTGTTTGTTCTTTTGTTTCTTTTTTAAATAACAAAGAATCAATTCAAAGCAAAATAATTTAGAGGGAGAACTACACAGTATACACATTGTTCATTAAATAAAATATATTCCTCATTCTGAATTAATAGGAAATATCTGATAGCCATAATTGCTGAATATTAGACTTTTGACCATTGTATTTTTATTTCCTGCTCAGTAATCAGTGGAAGATATGACATGCCATATTTAATCTTGATCTCCAAAAAACAGATAACTGCTTTGGTTTTTTTCTTTTTCTTTTGAGAGACTTCAGTAATTATTTAGTAGCAAAAATATCATCAAAAATACATTCCCCCAGAGAAATCAGTAATTTGATTTTCATCCATAACTAACCTTACAGATTGCTGTGACCCATGTACTAATAGAAAGTCAGGTACATGGAGCTGATTTCAGGAATGAGACACACTGGTACACTGATATGCTTTTTTTTAGTGCAGCCAATAAAGAAATCCCTTAAGAGGTCAGTATTTGAAGAAAGAAGTGTTCCACATGGTTTTTATAGGCTAACCAAAGTATGCAATCTGTGTCCCAGGTAGTATTGACATTCACCTGTAATTAGTCATAGAAATTACATTACTGCAAGCAGCAGTATTCCAAGGACAGTATGTTTCCGTATTTACCCATGAAAACCTAGTCTTTCTGGAATTAAGGGAATGGAATTTAATTGAGAATTCTTTTTCTTTCTCCAGAGAACTAATTTAACACATAATTTTTGTGGTAAGTTTGAAGCACAGGTTCATGTTCAGTCAAACACTTTTGCTTAATGAATATTGTCTAAATTTGATCTTGGATCAAAGGGAGAATGTATTGTGTATAAAACAAGAGAAATTACACTTCCCTGTCCTTGAGACATTACTTATAAACACATCTACTTTCATACAGGGTTATGATTCAACACTTGCAGACAAAAGCAAAGCCCTAAAACATTTCTAATCTGAAAATTCCATAGAGGACCAAGTTTTATTATTATTGCCTGCTATGTCCTTGTATCAGACAGGTTTTGGCAACATTCTTTTGCTACCACCATATCCTCCCAAGGGTCAGTGGGATTATTCAGCCACAGTTCTTCTCCTTTAATTGAGAGAGATCCCAGAAGATATTATTGAGTCATTACTCATCTGTTGGATCAGCTTTCTCATGTTCTTGTTGTGTCTTGTCAGTGCTCTTAATGTGTCCACAATTTGTTTACGAGTTGATTGGGAGTTATGAGGCTGCAGTACCTGCACTGTGCCATGACAAGCAGTTTTGTGATACCGTTTCTTCCACTACTGCTGATGAAAGAGAGCCAGTCATCAGTTTGCAGAGACTGGAGAATTCCCACCTCAAAGGCAGAGATTAGACAACGATAACAGTTATATGATATATAGATCATTCCTTCATCTTCTGCATCTGTTTTAAGGATGATAGAATTTGAAAGCTGTGTCAAAAAGAAATTAAATGCTCAGTAGTAAGAAGTTCTTTAAATGCCTTTTGAAGTTTGTCAATCAAATAAGTGAAGATATGATTACCTGTGCAGTACAGCTACCACAGATTACAATACTAATAAAAATGCAGGCATCATTAACTCTAGTGAAGGCCAAACAACTCCTTTTGTGATTGAACACCTTCTTTTGATCTGCCAGCATAGTCCAGTAAAAAAAGAGAGAACTCCTACTGCGGCTCAGTGTATTGTCATCATAAGAAGGAGGCATTTCTGGAACTTTTAAATTTGGTTTTAAGTTATGGTTATAGCAATTCTTGGACCACCCCAACTTTACATTTTCTAAGCACTTCATTTTGCTTTACAGTTATAATGTTTAGAATTTCTTACTGGTGCTAGTACCTGAAGATCTACTTATTTATATCGTGTTCCTGAGTTTACATTTCACTCTATTAAACTTAAACCACTTCACACAATATGTCAAAAGCATTTTTTATTAGATTGTTTTAGATTTACAGGCACAATGACTTCATTAGAATTACTCTGGAACTGCAGTGGCTGTAGCAAATCAAACTGTGGTCCACAGGCTTTACGTAGGGTTTGGCAATCAATTTGTAGTTCCCTTAATGGACTTTACTGTACATACTTTTCCATTATGAAAACCTGTCATCTGCCTCTTTAGGACATGTGTGATTATAGTGAATCTACCCCCACAATCAAATACAGGGTTTGCATTTGAAATATCAAATACTCTTTACTTACAGATTTCCAGGCATAATTTTTCACTTAAATGTCACCATTTACTTAACTGGAGATTTCCCTAGTGAAGCAAACTTAGGTTTCACAGAGATCTGTTGTATTTGCCTTATTAACAGAAAGTAAGCAGTAAACCCATCTTGTTTACTCTTCAGGGACCCATCACTGTATCACATGCAGGCTCTATAGCCATGGGACATCTGTGTTTGCACTCATCTGAATCCTAATCTGAATCCTACTCATCTGACTGAATCCTAATGTTTGAACATCTGTGTTGCCATCCTTCTACCTACTGTTTCAAATACTTTAGGAAGAAGTCTCTCAAAACACCCTCAAGGCAAGACTGCATAGCTATTTAATTGAAAAGATGCTGAGGCAAAGAGCTTGACTGCTTTGCCTGAGGCCACATATTTCTCTTGACTTGAAATTGTATGTACCTTTCTACTACTTGCTTTGCATCAAAACTTCTTGTGTAAGAGTGGAAGGCTTGTGATTCTTATACAGCAACTTGAGAACAATAAAGTGAGGATTTATCCCATGAGAAGATTATCAGGAAAATTTTCAGTCTCCCGCATATACCAATACATGAATTTTTCTTCTCTCTTCTACCCTGTTAGGTCTCATTCTAGTGTAGACATTTTTCTCTGTGCTCAGCAGCCATTCCAAGTTTCTCCATGCTGGCACCTTTTGCTGACAGTCAAAGCCTTAACATCATCAGCAGCTCCAGCTTCTGCTTCTGTACCTTTGCTCCATGGCCCTTCCCTCAGCAGGCAAGGGAAGGAGCCTGAGGCACCAGCACGGCCCACCCTGATTGAGAATCAGATTTCAGAGAAGAATGCTTTGTCCTCAGGCACCAATATGAAAATCAGCTTTTTGGGTATTTCTGACTCTACTGGAGCTCCAGCCTTGGGTCACGTTGTGCTTGAGGAAACCAAGGAGATGTGTAATGGCTCAGGATGTGTGGAGTTAGAAATGCATGTGAGAGCATGTAAACCCAGGTTGGTGGGAAATTGCCTTATTTGTATGTATGCCTTGTTTGAATAGACTTGCTGTACCCTATGTCTTGTCTAAATATAAAATAAGGCCTACAGTTTGCAGCAACTTGTTTTTCCCTGCCTCTCCCCAGTGTCCTTTCGCCAGCTGGAAAGTTAAACCAGAAACGTAAAGGTTGGCACATTGTTTTAGACTTGTCACACAAACTTTCTGATACCTCTTCAGGATACCTGGATTCAGTCTGTTGAGCATCCACTATCTTAGCTGCAGCCAAAGAAAATCAATAAAAAACACCCCATTACAGTTTGGAGAGGCGTTCTACACAGAGGCAAGATTTGGGGGTTTACACTAATTCTTGCTTTATTCACTTGAATATGCTTTTAGTTTTCATACTGTGAGCTCACATTTGGATTTTGTGTTAAATTTGAAGGAGTTGAGTTTCCCATATGAGGATCCTTCAAAGAAAAATATTCCATTTGGACTATTTCAGAATCAAAAATGTTCAAATTTGTCAGACTTATGGTTAGAAAGATCGAGTGTGTGAGAATTATAATAATTGATTTTTTTTTTTAAGGAAAAATGCAAACATTTCAGTAAGAACTCACAGAATTACATCCAAAGGCAAAGGAAAATCTTCAGTCTTCACTAACTTCAGCAGGCACCAGATCATGCTCCTTTATAGCAGATTTTAATGGTCAAACACAGCACATTTGTATGTCTCAATACTACGGAAAGGTGCCAATAATAATAATCCCATTGGATAGATGATAAACTTGTTCATGCTGAGGTCAGTGCTTGGAGGCAGAGCCTACATTACCTTCTCCACTGACAATGTCTCAAGTACACATGCTGAGCTTCTGCCAGACAGCTGGCACATCAGCATAAAATTCAATGCAACCTGCAATGGTGTGCAAAGAATGGAGCAAATAGCTGTGTGATTTAGCTCTTGCTCCTGTGGTTTAACTGCTGTTGGCACAGTTTCCAGCTGATTTAAAGCAAGTCCAGGTATGTGTACGTGACCTGCTGTTGGAAAACTAATAGGTAGACATGAGGACATAAAACTCCCATGATTTACTTCTGTCTTTTCACCAAAGTTGCTTTTTTTTTTTTTTCCTTCTGACCTAGTAGTTCATATGTTTTATTCCCCTTGAACAAATCTGTCTTCTCCCATCTATGTATCCTGCTATTACAATTATTAGCATTTTACTATATTATTGTACTGGATTCTTTTCAGTTTGCTGGCATACGGGTATTTCTTATTAAAATCTTTTTTCTCCAGATATCATTATCTTTCGTTGGCTACCAAATTTGTTTGAGTGCATTATTGTCAAATGCATATATTAGTTTGAATTTTACTTTCTTTGGAATTCTTTTTCTGTATAAGACGATGTATAAAGACTTAACGTGACTTTAATGTTCCATTTCATTAAAAAAAGCACAATTGTTAATGACTAAAGTGCACCTCACAAAATTCTAAGTGATTCTATGCGTGAGATCTTAATTACAGAGAGCTTCATTCCTTAATTAATGTAACCCAGACATAGATCTATAGTCTTGATACATAAAAATTTAGTTCCTGCCATGGGTATATTTTTAAGTTACAAACGACATGAAAAAGAGATGAAGTTTTCTGGTATTTGTTAGTTGTAATATAAAAGGTAGCTGCTTGAGACTTGCAAATCTGATGCTGTTTATCATGTTATCACAGTGCTTGGCTCAGGTTTTTATCTTCTTTTTATATGTATGTATGTATGTGTATGTATATATATATATATATATATATATATGTTTTAATACTGCCCAATCCTACAGGCATCTAGTCTGAAAAGTAAATATACTGACATGCATAGATGACCCAAGGTTCCACACTTACAGACATTTAAAAAGTAATGGGGAGAAGCCACTGTGTAAAACAACAACTAGGGGAAAAAAATCAAAGCGGAAGCTTTCTCTTTAAATTAAGAAAGGATATACAGCTGGAATCTTTTTATTCTGATCCACTTAGTAGCATGCTGTTTAATGACTCTAAGAGATAATGTACTTAAATAGTTAATTCAAGGGTTGATCCTCCCCTAAAACTGAGCTGGGAACAAAAGCTGAAATGACTTTTCAAAAGGGAGAGACGGGAGGAATTCTGACCCTTCTCTCAATGCTTTACAACGTGAAATCACAAAGTGATTGAGGAATCAGTGCACGACACGTGGATTAAAATGCTTCCTAGAAGCAGCTAGTACTGTACACTGCCTCAACCCTCCCTGAACTTTCTCAGTAAATACAGCAGCCTGACAGCCTGGCTTCCCCGCTGGGTGGATCCTGCAACTCCAGGAGGGAATGGCACTTCTTGTTTTTAATTAGTAAAGGTGAAAGGTGAATTAGAACTGGCTGTTTGGCAAGTCAGAGCAAGGGGCTGAGTTTTGAAGAGCACCAAGGAGGAGGGTGCTTTTTCCTTTTTTTTTTTTTTTTCCCCTCTCCCTCCCTCCTTTTCTGAATGAATTGCCTTGCAGGAGGGACTGAAAATACAGCTTCTTCCCGAATCCACTGGCAGAGTTACTAAAGAGAGCTCAAGACACAACACTGCAGAGTGACGCCTTGGAATGTCCTCGCACTTTATAAACAATTGTCCTAGGGAGGGAGTATTTTTACATGACATTTGCACAGCTTGACAAATGGCTAGCTGAGACTGTATGCTTCTCTGATAAACACTGAATTTCCCATAGAGATACCCTACAAACTGACCAAAGAGAGGGATCTAACTGCACTGGGAAAGTAGAAGTGGAACTTGGAGCCTTAAAAAACTCATCAAAACAGCAAACAAACAGCAGCAGTTAAGTGAAGACAGCAAGAATTTCATCTTGAGCAGGATGGCATCTGCCCAGGACCTTTTAATCCTGGCACTATATGCCTTGTTTCTAGAGTTACCGACTGGATGTCATGCAACAGATACAAGACAGCCAAGGTTACGTCTGTCACATAAAGGTAGGTCAGTGTGTCAGGTTTTTAAAGACTTTATGCTAATACAAGTTCATTGGCTTCACTAAATGTGTTACATAGGGGTTAAATTATGGTCTTTGACAGAGTAATATATTCTTGTCCAGAAATCTTGTGAATTGTTTCCTTGTCTTAAACTGCATCCATTATTAACTTTACTGAATTCAGGGAGATTTAAGGCACTCATGGTGATGATTTTAGGCTACTGCAATATTCTTCCACTTGAGAGTATTTTATATTTGCTTGTGATTCTGTTTTATCCTCTATGCTGTAAGAAGCATGTCTGGTCTCTAATGAAGGGAAAAGAAATGGAGAAGATAATCTGAAATTATTGCTGAATAAATATACTCTTTTGCATCAAGTAATCCTTAAACAATTAAATGCCTGTTTTACTTTTAGAATTCTATCCATCTACAAATATAGCTAAGGCAAAAGACTGAATTCCTGTGCAACCATATGATTCATTTTCTAAACTAGCAAGTGTCATCACACTATAATTAAAATGACTAACTGCCAATGTAAGTCTGCTTGCCGTTTAACTGAATTACCCAAAGAAGAAAAATGTTATTTTTCCTGACATACATATGTAGAGTACTTATAACTTTTGTTTGTTTGTTTTAAATTATTAAGGAAGAGTGGGTGCATGACACGTTCTTAGCTCCTTCAGAATATCTTCTTGTTCAGTGCTGGATTGCATATGATTTAAACTCTTCCTTATGACTGCATTTTAATCCTGTGTATATATAAAAACACCTGTTCACAACCATGACATTTCAGTTCTCTGAACATACATTTGTAGATTATGTACTTAGAAATATATGACAGACAGTTATTGCACTAGAAGTGAAAAAATGTAAGTATGCAAGATAAATTGATGATTGGCCAATCAGTAATGTTTTGATATTACCTCTTATACAGAGATGAAAAGAAAATGCCTTTTTGCTGACATATCTTGGAATGAACAAATGCTAATTCACTCAAGAACATTTCTGTGGTCATGAAAGTGATAACTAAGCTGCAGCAGTGGGAAGTACATTAGGATGCCTATTTTAAGTATGGCTAGGATTTAAGAATTAGTATCAGCTACAGCTCCACATGTAGACAGCTTAATCTAAACAAGGTTTAATTGTGCTTTATATAGCAAGCTAAGTTACTAGTTATAAAGAAAGGAGAAGCTGAATAGGATAATTGGTCTGAATGTCTTGCTAGGAAGCTATAAGAAATCGGGTTTGGTTTTATAAGGCAGTGAAACATGATTTAGAGAAAGACTTGTCACGGAAAGCTGTCTTGTAAGTAAGCAATTAATTGCTCTCAATAAAATAAATTATATGACCCCTTTAATATATAAACCACCTTTTTTTAGCCTGCAGTTACAGAATACAGTAGCAATGACTGGCAAATGCTGATTATATAATCCTGTCACATCTCTTGCTGTTGAAAATGTGCATTTAAACGTTGATTTATTCCTAGGTGTATTTGTTAAGGGTATCATTATTATTGATATTTGTTTGTTTGTGATGGGGTAAGGGAGATGAGAAAAACATAGTATATGAGACAAATAGACCTACTGTTATGTTGGTTCAGGACTCTGGCTTAGCTGCCAGTTTTGGCAAGCTCCCCATCATGGTGCTGCGACTATTAACTGCTTCTGTGCTCACTTGTAGAAATAATTGTTTTTCCTCTGATTAGAGGAATACTACTGCATACTACTTCCATTTTCAGCAGGGAGCCAATAATTTGACCATAACACATCATAACTCTGATATTTTCAAGGAGATTTTAAAACATCTATTTCTCACAAAGGGCCAAACCCTCCCTGCCTGATCTCAGTTCATTCAGATCCAGTGACATGGAAAGATCTGTCTCAAGTAAATTCTCTACCATGAAAACACACATCACCATCTTATATGTCTCCTTGTACAATACCCTGTTGCATTTTTCACACTTGTGAAATGTGACTGGTTTTACAAGCTGTGTTGCAACCAGGTCGGTGTCCCTGTAGCAATCCCTGGGGATTTACTTCACAGCAGGTAAATCACAGATGAGTGATTTTCA
>JBCJKH010036471.1:0-32216 GCA_039877255.1 Loriculus beryllinus
ATCAAACATAGATTTTTTTTTTCAAGTGGAATAGTAATTTAGGTTTTGAGATGTTTGAGATGTCAGAATTAAAAGTTTTTTTCATTACCAGACTGTTTGGGAAATGAAAACAACAATTCTGTAGTTCAAAATATCTAAAAATTTAGATGACAATGATTTATCTTTTTTTTTTTTTTTTTTTTTTACTTTAAGATACAGTTTAATCTAGATATGATCAATGTTCACCATATTTTCCAGTTACTGAAGCCTCTTTCACCACAACTTCAAATACTCAAGAATACTAATAATTCTAGACTGGAGAAACACATCATGTTTTGGGCACATAGGTTTTTATGTTAGTTATTTTTAGTTAGTTCTCATCATGTGGAAGAACCAGCCCTACCTTATTCAGAATTTTGCCTTGGAACCTAAAATGTATGTGTCACAGCCCTGAACTAGAGGGTGCTTTAATTTTACAGTGAATATTGCTTTTAGCAAATGAAGCAGTAAGTGCTCCATACAGAAAAAGTGAATTCCACAGCTGAAGCTTATCCTCTGTTCTGCCTTTCAACTATTCAATACGAAAGCTGTGAGAGTGTCTAACAAAAAAATTTCTGTTAATACAGAAAAGGGAAATGTTAATATTAAGTTAAAAGAAACTGAATTTCACTTACAATGAAAACAAACCAGGATATATAAGTGAGAGTAGGTGCATCAGTGATATTTACAGCTATATAGCTTGATTAAAAACTCTGAGCTATGAGAAGGCACAACGCAAAAAAGCTAATGTTTGTAGGTTGCTCTAAAAAGTAAGATCACGTTAAAGAAGTCTTGTCATGAGATGACATAAATGCTATGTTGATGCTCTCACATCACAATCAAAATGGTTATATTTATATAATTTCTTTATATATTTATATATAAAAAAATATATATTATATATATAATCAAAAATGCACTAGAGGCTACAGCACAATGAGGAATACATCTACCTTGCAAAAAAATGTGATCAATATGCCCACTCTGAATGCTGTTTCCCACTGCTCACCATTATTTCTACCTAATTTGGCTTGAAAAATTAATAAATATGTGTAACTTGAATACCATTTCCACAGCCTGATTTAAATAAGAAGACAATGTACATCAAGTATTTTGACCAAACATCAATATAAAAAAATCAATATAAAAAAATCACATTTCTGTCATCTTCACTTTACTTATACACAAAATGAGAAATTGGTAATGGAAGAGAGGAAAAATAATAGAATAGTATCTTTCATTATCTTAGCAATGTAAGCAATCAAAAATATTTAAACTCCTAAGCAAAAAAATTGAGACCACAAGTTAAGTTTATGAAAACTTTATTAGGGTAGTAAGTTGTTTTTTTTTTCATTATGGAGATTAAATTCAGAAGTGCTTTACTGATTTATAAATAGAACTTTAAAAATAGAACTTTAAACCTCCAGTAATAATTGAATTGCAAAACCCTTTAAAATAGTTCTTGCAGAGATATTGTCAACCACCATTATTTAAACACATTCAGTAATTGGAGTAGTTGAAGTAATGAGAATAAGGACAGTACTACGTGAAGATATGGATAAAATTCACAATCTTTTCTGTTAGAAAATAGATAATGTTCGTTATGATACAAGTGAGTTAGCCAATGTACAGGGGCTCTTAGTACAGGGGTGTCCAACTAATGTACAAGGGGGCTTGGTAAAAGAAAAGATAGTGCTTGAAAAACAGAGTGAATTTGCAAAAGAGAACAATGGTTATGTTGTAAGTCTGTGAAATTTGGTAGCCCCACTAAACAGGAGTTAATTGTTTCATACTGGTCTTTGAAAATATCTTTAGCTTTGAAGAACAACATCTGCATCGTAAGTATGTGTTAACAGGATTTAGTGACCCCAATAAACATGAACTGCTTCACAGCATCCTTCAACTTATCAGTTGGTTTGTTAGTTTAGAAACAGAGCCTCCCAAACATCTGCTAGCTTGGGATACTCCTTGTTTGCCCATCCTATAGTAAATTTTGCAGGAAGGTCACACTGTCTTAAATCTTTGGTAATTAGAAAGTTATAGATATGGCTGGTTTCAGCTAATTATGGATTACTGGAGCATCCCACTGTGCCAAAGGTGAAAAGTACACTGTGAGGAAAACTGCTTACCTCATCTTGAAGACCCCTGCTCATAAAGAGGAAGACTCATGTACTTCATCCTGAGACCCTCACCCACGGCCAGAGGGGGGCACTGCGCAGAGCAAAGGACCTTCTAGCTCATTATAATACGAAGCGGGGATAGGTAATAAATATGTATAGGCGTATCGAGTGACCTAATGCATATGTATACCTTAAGAGGATAAATGTAACGGGAAGACGACTCTGGGACGTGCATGCTTTGGAGAAGTTATCCCCATGCACCTCAGCGCTGAATGAAAGCATACCTACTTTACAACTTTAACGAGTTGTGGAGTCAATTCGCACATCACTACCAGATCAAGCCCAACCGTTACCCCGGGGCTGCGAAGTCCACCACTAAGCCATGTCACTAGGGTCCTCATCCAGGTGGGGTTGGAACACTTCCAGGGACGGTGATTCCATCAGTGCCCTGGGCAGCCTGTTCCAGCGCCTGACTAACCTTTTGGTGAAGAATTTTTTTCTAATATCCAATCTAAACCTTCCCTGGCACAGCTTGAGGCCATTACCTCTTGTCCTATCGTTTGCCACGTGCTCACAGGCAGAGTCTGCAACACCTCGTGCTCCTGCCCTGCCTGCTCCTGCCCTTGGTGGTGTGTGGAGCGCTGCAGAAGGGCTTCCTGAAAAGCCAGGGCTGCCTGGAGCAGGCATGGATCCCTGGGCATCCCTCTGGCCCTGCCCTGTGCTGTGGCTCTCTGTCACACAGCGCATGACGACAGGACCACAGGTGATACTCTGAGGGTTTTATTAACAAGCATAATACATATGCACTGTATACTATATCGAGTATGAGGCCTGTACAGTACAAATTTATGTTCACAGTTCGCCATGACAAAATGTCATTACTGATTTCCAATTGGACTACCAAAGTAGAAACAGTGAAAGTACATTAAACATTCACATCTTTAGTAAGAAAAGATTACCAAAATGTCCTGTATTTGAAAGTGATAGTAATGCACACTAGAAACCTTTAATTACCCATTCAGTCTTATTAGCTTATAAAATATATTACACTTTATTTAAAAATGTCTGCGTAGTTTATACAAGTATTAAGGTAAATAGAACACCCCTGCTGTCGCTGCAGGTGAGAGATGCTAAGCAGAAATATTATTTCAACCCTCTAATATTAAAAGTACATTTTTTTTAAAAGTGCTAGTATCTGTAAAATGCAATGAAAACTGGTGTAGCCCTCTTAAGATAATGTAAAATGCTTTGCAGTTTTGTTATAGAAAGGATTTGTATTCATCTACACGTTGCTAACCTTGACAGACAACAACGTACTTGGACAAGATGTGGCATTACAAGTATCGCTGCAGAACAGTGGTGTATGTTTAAATAAACCCACAAACATTAATACATGCTTAGCTTTTTCTGATTGTCTTAGAAACTTAGTAAATTATTATAGTTATATGGCTTAAACAGGCATGTTTTAGTAAAGCAGTGTTACCTGTCACACACTGCAATGCTGCTAGGGAAAAAGGTGGGTTTTTTAAATGTGCATGTTCTGCAGGATTAGGGTTTTCTATCTTTGTATCTAAACTGGTTTCTCTTCAGGGCAGAGACGGAAGGACTGGCTTTAAAAAGTGTTGAATTGTGTATATTTTAAGATACCCCTCAAATCAGAGTTTGCTAAAATGAACCAATGAGGCAGTTAAGATGTAAGTTCACGTTTTCAGCAGTAAGATGAAAGCATACTTGTGACTTCAACACCCCAAAGAGACCCCACAGACACAAGTGAAAAATCCCACAAGCAAGGCAATTACATGACATAATCTCAAATATTTGCATTTAATATTCAAATTTCTGTTGTCCTGAATCACAAGGCACATGGATAAAGGTATTTTATAGTTCTATTGAATCATCACTGTATTTGTCCCCACCGTTAGCATAAATATTGTCAGGAAAAAGGTAGACAGGCTAATGAATGGGTATGGGAAACAACCTAGACTAAATTCTGCAAAGTAACTCTCAGTTACAGAGAAGTTTTGCTTTTAGGGTCCTTGATTTTAGATTTCTAATTTTTTAAAAAGAAAAAAATACTAAAGAAAACATTTTGTGAATGCCTTAAAAGACAAACAGCGTATTGGAAAGAAATGTTCCTTAAACATCCCAAATCATATGCATTTGTACTTGTCATGCTAAAACCTAGATCAGTTGCCATGAAGCTGCTTATTTTTGATAGGATCTTGTCTGCTTTTCTCCCTAGAACATTATGATAGAGAATTGTTTTCACCCCAGGATACTCAATGTCTGTAGGTTTTTGCCTGGTGCTACAGGGGCCGCAAGCAGCCTGTCAGTGATGTGTTGGCACTGATGCTAACTCCAACAACATTCAGCACCTAGGGAATGAGGCTGAGCCTGCTAGTGCTGACAAGACATGTCCAGCAACCCCCCTGCTCTACAACAGCCGCTCACTAATGTTGCTCTCTTCCCTGCAAGCTCCTCCATGTTAGCAGCGACCTGGCCTACCCAAACCAGACCAAATCATCTGCCAGGTTGTTCAGCTCCATAGCCAAGCAGATGAGAGCCAGTTACAAGATCAATCTGGCACAACTCTCTTCAGTCCTAGTGAAGCGGTGAGGTTGTACAGTGCTGTAACAGGTCTTCCTCACAAAACCTTTGCCGGGATGTTCCCAGCCCTGCTTTGCAACCCATTTTCCCCTTCATAGAGCACATGTTCTACGCATTAAGTAGAATTGCCAGTTCCATGTTCCCACATGTAAGATTTGTTAAACTAGAGCAATAATTTGTGCGTCACAGCATTTGCTGTGGGCGTGTTCCTCTCTGGAAGGACAGATTCTCTCCTTCTCCATCGACCCAGGCACGTCGATGTCAGCAGAACACTTGGTAAACTCCCATCAGCAAAGGAAGGATCTCTGCACTCACACTCTTCCATCTGCGGGATTATCTCAGTTTGCCATTGAACTTCATGGGATGCATATACCTGTTCCAATACACCCATCCATACATGGACACTCCACCTGCCTCCTCCTGGAAAGTCTTATGAAAGTCCTCTTCCCTTTACCCCTCCATTTTCCAGCCAATTTTTCCAAGAGAAACAGAAATCTGACTTCAGTATATTTAATTCTCAGGGAACGCTGTTTATCTTACGTAGAGGAAAGAATTAAAATGCACTGGTGCACAAGACCCTAGAAAAATACATCCCATTTCCTTGCAGTGCCACAAAGTCTACTGGCTCATACAGGCAGAAACCTTCTTTCAGCGGGCTCCCAAAGACAGGCACATTTCTAAGGTCAACTGCAGGTTGCTGGAGTTGTTTATTTTATCTATCAAGTTGCATTCGCTAACTGACCTGGCAGTTAAGATTTGCTGATGTGATATTTTAATGCAACAGACACATTCATGGGGAAGCTTTTTCTGCCTACCATTGAGAGACTACCAGAGTCACAAATCAGAGTTATCCAATGGATGATTTGGTGCATGTTTTTATCCAAAGCAGATACACGACTCAGTTTATCATCAGAAGCACTTCGTATCTGATGCCATCTTCTCATAAAAGTATTTTAGATTACTAATTTTACATACCGGGTGTATTAAAGTGGCACTCACAACAATACAGTTCAGAGCACTTTGGATGCAACGATTGCTATTTTCTGAGGTACATCAAAGAGAAAAAGTTATTTAGAGGAAATGTAGGGGAGTGATTGCACAGGGATAGTCTATATCCCTGAAATGAGGTGTGGTAGGTTTCTATGAGTATCATTTAATGCCACATCATAGGAGAGTACCGTGTGTGTTGCATCCATACACTTGCACAGAACCAGAAATACAGTGTCACACAAGGTCTTCATTTAACAAATCCACCAGGGCATGATGCAATAAAAACAAGATATATACTACACTATAATACAGAGGACAGAAGACATTGGTTTAGATGCACAATATTATGTATGGAGCAATTCCTGCCAATTTTTCTTCTTCACTGAGGTAAATGATGCTATGACTCAATCTGTCTGTAAAGTAATTTCATTGCTTAGATTTATTTCTATGATGTTATTCACTGTTTGGGCAGAGGGACTTCTAAATCAGGTTTCCTTCTAGAACTGTTTCATGAAACATATTGCAGAACTCAACACGGCTGGGAGAGTCCATTCATTGCATTGTTGAGCATAAAATGATTGTGTTCCTTACAGGACACATAAATAAAAGTCTCTGGCAAGGATTAGCATTTTGAATATTCAGTAACATTTACTACTTTACCAGTATATGCTGGGTTGATTATATGAAGAAACCAACAAAAGCTGTTAGTTTACAAATTCCCTTATTCACAATGGACTACATTAAACATACTGTCTGCAGAAAGGGTTTGCTTAGCATCCTCCAGGAGAAAGAAAACAAAAAGTGTTCACATTCTTTAGGTCTGACCCGTGGCAAGAACATAGAAGGGTTAGATAACATCTGTTACTGACCATAGGTAAGCTTTTAATGGTATAAACTCAGAGATTCAGTCCAGCTGAATCCAAAATAAAATGCATGTGTACAAAAAGAAGTGTGAGAGGAGTCAGGGACAGAAGACATTCAGACCAGCATGTGGCGTTTTCTGTGGAGAGCAAGGTGGTCCGAACGTGAAAAGCTACGGTCACAGTCTGGGCACTGAAAAGGTTTGATGCCGGTATGCTTGCGGAAATGTCGCGTTAGTTCATCAGAACGGGCAAACTTCCACGTGCAGCCCTCCCAGGTGCATTTGTATGGTTTTTCACCTGGAGAAAGAAACACAGAAGTGGGGATTTAAGATGCAAACACAGCAGTTAAATATCTGACAGGTTTCTCCTCTTGCCTTGTCAAATTTCAGCAAGTACTTTAATGCTTACTCAAAACACCTCCCTCCAAACAGCACCAGGCTACAGAGCACTCAGTGCTAGGATCTGTCTCGTTGAAAGCAACAGATCAAAAATTGCTTCCTGCCACAACTTATTTTTTTATTGTCTTTCTGCTCCCCTCCTTGCTATGTTAGCACTTGTTTTGTCTCACCAAGCCCAGAAGTGTGAAGGTTTAAGCATTTGTTCAAATATTTTCAAAACCGGGATCCCATATTCTAGATTAGTTGGGGGAAAGAACTAGTGCCACCATTCAGCACAGCAGAAAACTTGTTGTGACCTCTTAAAGTTGCTGTAGTGTAAGTAACTGGCACCCCTATACCAAGTAGCTCAACTTAAAGCCTCTCTCAACCATTACTTTGTAATATGTGATCTTTCTCCTTAATACCATCATGCTGTCCAACAGCTGTCCTGATGTAAGGACAGGCATGAACGGGGCTCCTTTTTACCTAAAAGTGTCCTGTATCTTTGTGAAAAATTTTGATATATTCAGCAATGCCATGATGAGTATTTCTACAGAGAACAGAGATGGGGATGTGTTTACTGGAACACTCATGCAGAGAAAGCACTGTTGAACCAGGCACTAGCACGTCCACACGAAGCAGATGTGTTTGTATTTGGCATATGGTCTGGACTTTTGCAAATGGGTTACTCCCATGGATGCCTCAGTCAAATTTAACAGTCATGTAAGAGCTGAGGTACTGCAATTTGAACTGATTTGGTGTTTACAGGGTGTGCAGATTGAGCAATCTGCAAGCAACTGGACAAAAAATGAGCAAAGAGCCAGTGAACGTACAGCATACCCTCATACACCATGATTCTGCTTTGGCTTTACAGTTTCTTGTTGTAGATTTGTCCTGCTACATCCTCCATCTTTTGCTCAGCCTACACTTACATTCAGATAAATGCCAAATCCAACTTCTGTCATTTTATTTACACCTGGCCATTAGCACAAACTAAAAGTGTAGTCTGCTATTTTACCATAGACTCGATGAAAGGAAAGCATAGCAATGCTCAAACCTGTATGGGTTCTTCTGTGAGCTTTCAGATGGGAGCTTTTAGTGTAGACTTTGTTGCAGCCCTCATAATCACATCGATGTATTCTGCGTTTTCTCTGTGTGTCTGGAGATTCCACAGGTAAAGGTCTCTTTCCTGGCTGAACTATAACTGAAGGGTGATTCCTGCAAAGGCAAACAGCATGTTAAAAATGAGAAACATTCAGCACAACAAACCTCAGCTCAGATAATTCATGACAGAGCTCTCTACTCACTACCCCTCTGTCTCTTGGCAGAAAGAATAACATTACATGCATGTCGAAAAATTCAAGAGGGTTTAGCAAATTTTGTGTATTCTAGCAGCAATGTTTCAAAATGTTTACTCACTTTATGGCATGATGTAGCCATTTTTACTATTCCCTAGCTTTTTTTTTAACCTTATAAAGGAAAAACCCATTCAAATTCCTGTTTTCCAGTCCAAGTCAAACTTCTCAAACTGAGTTCATAGCGAACTTTTCTTGTATTTGTCCACAATTTTTTCTCCTCCTTTCAATGCAACTAATTCACTTGCAATTGGAAACAGCTATTCCATATTATTCAAGAAATTGTATCTTTAGGGTTTCAAAGCAGAACTCAGTCTTTATTGTTCCAGCCACTCCTTTAGAGAGTAATTAAGAGTTTCCTGTTTGGTGCTGGCAGGAGGGTGCGGCCTCCCTGTACCCCTGACGTCAATTCCTAAAAGCAGAGCTCAGCCTGAGTGGCACACCCACAGGATGTCTGCAGTTGGCCCTCCACCTTCACAAACATCGCTTTTTGCTTTTGAAGCCCACAGGTACGCTGCAGGTAAGACATGTACCAGCTACATATGGACTCCTGTAACAGGCAAAACTATACACATTCACGCATGTGAAAACCCATCCAGCTTCTCAATGGGTGTTGTTGTGGATATCCAGGTTTGAACAACACTCCTGCTGTAGAACCAGGGACAACCTTGGTTCTTTTTTCCATGTCAGTGTTAGAAAAGGAAATAAGTAAGTTCATCAAAATGGTACGTGACATTACAAATCTTGCAGCCTCATAAAGCTGCATTTTTCTACCCATTAGCAGATCTGTATCAGTGTTTTTAATGTATTTTTTAGCTTTTAACTGAAACTTAGTATATGATCTATAGATATTACCATTCCTTGTTGCAAAACTAGCTCCTCCACGTGACAGAAATAAGCTTTCTAAAATTCCCATCTTTCCCCAAGTTGCTGTATTTCACATTTCTTTACTGATCGAATTACATTTTATAACTATATAATGCACTACGGTATATCAGTTACTTAAATCAAGTTCCTTTAGGGCCTAATTTTCAGAAATGCTGAATACCCACTTCTCTCATCAAAATGAAGGGCACGTGCTAAGACAGAAAATCTGTGTGTGGTTTAACAAGAAAAAAAATTCTGCTGTTCTCCATAGCAGCAGGATGGGAATTACTGATGTGCGTAAAGTTAAATTCTGTTATTAATTCTTTTACTAGAGTTACAAGCTTCAAATTGGGAGCCAAATCCTCTTCCTTCAGAGTTTCTGTGACTGCTGAGCGATGCATTCTTCAAGTGCATGCTAAATCTAGCTAAAAATACTGTAATGGCAGAAAACCCCAGACAGTGATGTTAGACACAAATGTACATACTCTCACATAAGAAAGGAAAGCTTTTAGCTTCCAAAGAAATGCTTCTCTAAAGCAATACTCCATTTTAACACTGTTCATACTAGTCTTTTTGAAAAAGCTCTGGCTTAAGAGAGCGAACAGATCTGATTTAAATGCCTGTGTGCAGAGGCTAGTCCTGGACATGGTAAAACATCTGGAGAAAGGGAGAAAGAGGATACTGGCTGCACAACATTTGTGATGGTTTTCAATTTAAGAGTGTGTAAAAAAAGTGCTGAGGATTTGTGTCTGTCTCCTTTTCCCTTTAGAGAAAAGGAGGCTGGCAAGACACAGTGTTATCAACAACCAGGCAGGGCACGGCAGCTCTAAAAAATGGCTAAGGCAGTGTCAAAAATCAGAGGTAAATGAAATAAGCACCAATAATAAAAGCACAGCTCTAATTCTTTCATTCCCTCTTACACAACCAGATACAAATTCACATAAGTCTAACCATTTAAGTGTCATTATTTAATCAATAACAGTAGCTTCCAAAAATCATGTTACAATTTCCTCCTTCTTTATCAACAGACCACGCTACATTGTCAGCTTAAGTTAGGCTTCAACACTTGCACTTGAAGGAAAAGACAATATTAATGAGGCTTCTGATCAGAGATTACTACCTCAAGTTTGATTTTAGAAATAACTGCATCGTTACTTCTATTATCAGACATACTGGAAAGTCCAGCAATCCCACAAAAATGCCACCACAATCATATACATGCACACATACACAAACACACGTGTGTGTATGCCTAAAACTAGCACTAAAGCTAGATTAGTCACTTAAAAGTGAGACTGAAAGTTTCCTATGTCCCTTTATTGCAGCTTATTAGTGCACTTCAGGCAGTTGGAACCTATGATAAATGCTAAAAAATCATTGCCAAACCATAGCTCAGAATGCAGAGAGGCTGATGAAGCTGTGAAGACAACAGGAAATTTTATAAAGGTCTAGGTGTCTCACCTTCTAACTTGTGTGATTTGTCTGCCTTTTTTTTTTTTTTTAATGATAGAAAGATATAACCTGTTATTTACAAACTTCTTGTCGTGAATACACAACATGAACTTGAACGAGCTGGCTTTAGGAACCAGCAAGAACTGCAGCTCTGCAGGACAGCTAGGAAGCAATTTAAGGCACTACCCACGACAGGGTCTCCATAAACCTACCGCTCTGCATGGGCAAGCAGAGGAGATGCTTTGGGAACATGGACTACTCAACACTACCTACATGTTATACCGAATTTTATATTCTTTGCTCAGCGGATGGGTTTCCTGTGGCAACTGGACTCATTAGGAAATAATGCAAGTCACTAATGCAGGTGACAAGTCTGCAGAAGTCTCAGCCCTGGAGGAAGGGTGTGGTATCAGCAAGGAACAGCACTTACTGGTTTGCTCTTGTTAAAGAGGCCTGTAACAAAGAACAGAAGTAATCTGAACCATTTGATAGTTCTGACCTACCAGAAGTTAGTTCCAGGTACATACAGACCTGACTCCCTTGTGTGGCAGGTCCATTACAGAAGATAAGTAACCATCTAGGAAACACGGATGCTTACTATTTTGTGTTTACTGTAATAACACATGTAAGGTTACTTTTAAATAAACAGCATACAGTTTATAAAAGCTAGCTGGCCACTAGCTGAATTGCAAAGAGCATGCACTCTACAAGCTGTATCTAAGTTAGTTATTAGAGACCTGAAACCAAGGAAGGGTGCCCACAAGATGGCTGTACAGAATGTAATTAGCCCTGGAGTCATGGTGTGCCTTCTAACCTGGGATGGTCATGAGCAGGAGGAACCAGCTGACTTGTGACAGAAGTGCAGAAGACCTGTTCCATGCTTTCTCCACACTCACACACTGGTTTTGGGAGTCTGACTTGGAGCCCTTTTTCCCCACTTTAGGCAGTGAGGTCTCCTACAACTGCTCTGGGGGTGATGGTGAGCCGGAAGAAAGGGCAGAAATGGATTATGGTGTGTATTACATCATGTACAATTAGCCCAGCTCAGTTCCAAACTTCAGCTCTTGCCAGAGCCATGCCAGCAGCCTACATGCCTGTCCAGAGCACTGCCTGCTGAAGGATGAGGCGGGCTCTGGGCCATCCCATGATTTGGTAAGTTGACAGAATTTTCCCTAGGAAAACAGAAAGGGTGCCCATGGCTCCTCACGTATTTCCTGAGAATTTTTTTGTATTTCCAGTTATAAAGTCTCTGCCCAGACCTCACGTCTTTCTTGCCCTTGCTCAGCCTTCTGCAAACAGAACAGTTCTAATGCCTAAAGATCTGTGATCCAGTTCATGCAGTGGCCCCAGTAATAGTTGTACCAGCACAGTGACTTGGTACTGGGGTGGAACTAAGTGGCTGGGAGGAAAGCAAGCTTCAGGAACTACTTGAGCTGCCAAAAAACCCACTCACAGAACAATGGCCTCAGGTAAACACGGAATTTCACCGGATATATACAGAACTTGTACGCCGGAGGGGGTTCTTTCCACCAAAGAGCCAAAAGTTATTAAAAGACAAAGAAGTCCTCCAAGAAAAGAAAGTCACAAGAATCTTTTCAGAGAAAGGTATTTCAGGCAACACAGAGATCAATAGGAAATGTCTTTACAGTTTCTTTCCAGTTTGCTGCTGGTTTTACATAAACAGGTATCACTGTCATACAGAGAGCCCTACCTTCAATGAACTGTAGGACTGGGACTAGCATTACTTTAGAAACAGATTATATAAATGGCAGATCTATGGGGTTGCAATGTATAAATACGTAACAACTCCTATATTGCTAAGGAGAGTTAAAAACAGTTGATATCACATTTCACAGTGGCAGTGTAGGGCAAAGGATGTTTTTCTATATTTTATCACATTTTCTAAAGCACAGCAACACCCCCTCCTACTCCTCAAAATTGGTAACTGTTGCAATGAACTGCTTTTCCTTCTTCTGCTGATGTTGGGACCACTGTTAACTACTTACTCTTGCAACATTACTTGCTGCGGAGACAACGAGGTCATCATTGGAGGTGACATTTGTTCAGGATAGAAGTCTGTCTTCTGTGGTTCACTTCCTGGCTCTACTTTGATTGTCTTCTTCAGCATAGGCTTCTCGTAAGACTCAATGACAGGCACTGTATGGGGGAGGGTGGGAGAAGGCAGGGAACATTACAAAACCGTGGAAAATTAAAGAAATAATATATGTAAAAATTGATAGTTAAAACAAAGGAAATCCCTCACCTCAATGTTTAGTGCAACAATTTATACTAAAGTACAAAATCTTCCAGTTTTAGGCTATCTCCTGATGAACTGTAATTCAAAACAATTCTGTTCATCAGTCCAGCATTTTTATCAGTCCAAATTTCAGTAGATAAACAGCTTTTGCAGGTATAAATCAGAACAGAATACAACTTTGATTAAGTTTGATAAAATATTTACACAGTAAATTCTATGCCTGTATATTTTAGAACAACAGGAATTATGTTTCATTTCCTAAAATCTGAAAAACACACACAAAAAATGCTTGGATATACAGTTATTTTCCCAGGATGAAATGGTGCAAGAAGACAACTCTGACAGCACCAACCTGGCATACTACTTGGAGTTTCCATTTCATCTGCAAGAACTGTCGACACCATGATGGGCTGCTGAAGATGGGGAGCATACATAAAAGGAACTGGCTGGACCACAACAGGCTGTATAACTGGGAGTATTCCAGGGCTTCTCAGTCCATGGCGTGAAAGAGCAGCGGCCATTACGGGTGGGATGGTTATTGGCATGGAAATAGGCTGTACTCCTGGGGGTGATGGTGTAAATTTGCTGAGAGGTGAGCTGGGTGAGGAGAGACTCAATCCAGGTGAAGTTCTCCTATGCACAGTCTGGAATTTTAGAGGGGAAGGAGAACTTCCAGTTGAAGGTGGTGAGCTCCGTTTGTTCACCGTAAGGTCTACTGGCTCCATCTGGATTCCATTTGATAGTCCTTCAGGGTTTGAGTAGAATTTATTGTGCAACATACCCGGTGTAGAATAAATGACGCTGTACTTGTTTGGCTTCATTTGGTCCATGTAATTGGATGGGTATGACTGTCAGAAGTAGTGGAAAAAGAATGAAAGAAAATAATAAATCAACACACACAATTACTGCTGAAAGAGAAACGCAGTTAATAAAACTGAGCAAAATGAGAGTTTCAAGGAAGCACTTCAATGTACTTTCTAAATAAAAGTGAATTAAATAAAGTCTAAGACTTCACACAAAGGAAGTTATTCAAGTACTGATTCACTGTTTCAGAGCCATTGTAGAACAGATGATGAAAACAAATCCTCAAGGCTTACTCAACTCTTTCTCCCTTAAAAACTGGTTTTTATATACTAAGCTGCACACCACTTAACTGACCAGGGAGATACATGGTGCTGTGTCAGCATATAACTATATACCAAGGATCATGAAGTCAAGCAAGACAGGAGTTAAATTTGACTTAGAATTGCAAGTAATGGGTTCCAATCAACAGCTTAATTAGAAAACAATCATCACTAAAGCAAGAAGTTATGTATCTGAACCCTACAAGCAATGAAAAATACACAGCCGCACTACATAAGCAATAGGTGAGAAACCCAAGAGTGCAAAAGGTAAATTTTAAACACTGCTCCCCCTTTTATTTCTTATTAAAGGAATAAAGCAGCTAACCAGCCAGTCTGATTTTATAAAACTACTACAAGGATAAACATTTGGTGTGCTTGAAGAATATTCTTGTTAGTGATAGCTATCAGTTCTCTCTACAAGATAATATAAACCGGAAAGCTAATCCTGACCTGTGACAATCTCCACATTTTAGTGGCAGTAATTTTTGCAAACCAAAAAGTACTCCCATTCATTGCAGAGTATAGTGTTATCAAACAACTATCCAGATCAGTTTTGCATTCGAAACTCAGCTGAAAACAGGGGTTGTTTATTAACAGGTAACTTACAATGGAAACCAACGTGATGTTCTAACACAGGAGATAGCCATAGGAAATGAAATCTGCAGTTTCTTAGCCTTTAGATGTTGTGAATTTTTTTAAAACAAAATGCTGTCTTTGGATCCTAGGTACGTAAGAATTCACATTAAGGCTCAGCAGTTTCGCACTAATATTAAAACCCTGCTGAATTCTTTGGCACCAAAAAGACTCTGATGAGGGGGTTTAATAAAAAATAAATTCACATGGTAGAAAGTGAAACCGATCAGAAGAATAAACCCATTATATTTTAATACAATAATTTCCATGACATTTCAATTATTTTTTCCTAGGATGAAAACCTGTAGCAGTACATCTTCCCACTTTCCCAACTGCCCTCCCTGTGAGAGCCAGTCAGTTGATTTTAAATGTCAATGTTAACTAAAAATATTTTTGCACAATTACCCAAAGGCATTTTTCTTCTTCTCAGTTACTGTTTGAAACAGTGAGTTTAGAAAATATTACATTTTCCTGCTGCATTCATAACACTATGGTAAAACAACAAAGCTGAGTCACCTATTCCATAAAGTGCTCAAGTAAAGAAGCATACAGAATGGTGATTAATCTTGAAACAGTAAATATTACATTAAAACCTCTGAAACTTTTATTTATTCTCTTTCTGACTAGTCTTACAAATTCCATCTATAGCAATGTTCATCTTTGATTGTAACTGGTTCCTCAAAATTGTATTAAAATGCAATTATTGTAAGCTGTGCTGGCTAAAGTAAGTTCTACAGATTTGCCACCACTGCTGAGGTAAGCAATGAAATTATTAGCATTCTAAGTGATGAAGGCAACTGAATATTGATAGAGTTTAATATTTAACAGAATTTAATATCTACTAAATCTGATCAAGTTACAGGCATAGGCAAAAAGATCAAAGTTTAAACACTTACGAGATATTAAATACTTCTGTTAAAATTGTCATTTATTGGTTTACAGTACAAAGTCTACCCAGCTTCAACAAACTCTTAAGTGTTCCACCATTCAGCATCAGTGCATTTAAAGTGCTGCATGTTTGCCAGGGATGATCACAAGGTCACTACCTACAAACATTTCTTCCATTGCAAGAACACTAGAAAGGAAAAAGACCTTGCAATTTAAATCTTAGGGATTTGGGCAATAGGTCTAGTAAAGAATGAACCACCTCCAGGCTGTAGCCTTTCTATATAAACAGTTATCCTCTTTCAAGTCTTCAACTAACACCAGATGTGTTGAAAAAATATCAAACTATTAAAATGTTGTGCAGAGAAATGTAAACTAGAACAGTTAAGTAAAGCATGTTTAGACAAGCAAGAAATACTTGAGTATTTTAGGGACTCGGTATTCTACCCCATATGCCTTGCATTATTTTGCATAGAAGTCTGGCACAGATTTAACATCAGCTAATTTTTCTGGCAGTCTGAGGAAACTAAATCATTTTCCTAAACTCCTCCTGTGATCTGAATTGCTGTTTCTGTCTGAACTGCAGATAAACTTGTGATAGAAAAATGTAGTGTGACAAATTATCTGTGTGGGGAAGAAAAAGGGTGAAAAAGTTGAGAAGGATGCTAGAACAATGAAAAGGCAACTATCTGCTGTCAGTCAGATGCTGTTTGGTGGAAAAGTTTTGCTTCACTGACAATCCTGTTCATCTGGAGATCTATTCCCTGGTTCTGAAGCTGAGCTTCCTGTATCTTTTAGCATAGCAAAGGTTCTGTTTCTAGACCCTTGGGACACAGCAATTGTCATAAGGTTGACTGTTTTCAAATTTGGTAAGTCGCTTTCCCTTTCTTTGTGAGGAAAGTACCCCATTGGGCATATAAGATGGAAAAATAAGGAAAACCTCACACTTCCATGTAAATAGGGAGGCATTAACAACTGCAAACCAAAACAAGCCCATCTATCTCTGGTCTTCTAAATGCCACCAACTGCAGGAAGCAGGACTGTACCTTCATAGCCTGCAGAAGCAGTCTTTTCTCACCTGTCCTAGAACTTACGTGAAGTGTTCTGATGGAACAGTTGAAAATTTAGTGTAATTCTTTTATTTGCCTAAGATATTTAAGCTCATACATTTTCCTTGGATTTCTACTGTGGGAATTAACAGCATATGCAGGAGTTTGGTCTGACTTAGATTAAAAAAAAAACCCAATAAATTCCCTCTTCCCTGTAAATTCTGCTTTCTTAAACATCCCTGTGCAGAATGGCATGTCACTGTGGTAGATCATCATAAAAATGCAGGATTGTATTTCAACATACATTCCTTTACAGTTTCCATCTAGCTCTTGTTTTATGTTTGCCATCAGCACTTTCCCTCTTTGGGTCTTACAAAGCAATTAATTTACCTTTCCTAGCTGCTTGTCCATAATAAAATCCAGAGTACTGAAGTCACAGAGAAACTGGAAAATAAATCAAAGGAACTTCTAATATTTTTGAGTCATATCCATGTGACTCATACAATTAAACCGATAAATCCAAAAGAGAGAATCACGACACTATTTCTCTTGACAATCTATCAATGATAATGACTGGACACATATGTCACAAGCACATCTATCAGCATCCAGAAGACCGCTGCTTCCACAAGGAAACAATATCAAGCACTTACCTGATATAATTTGCTAAATTCGATTATATTGCCCCAGTGAAACATCATCTCTGTTGTACAGGCAAACAGATTTTGAAGCAATTCACCAAGTCTTTTATAAACTACAGAACCCTATGAATTTAACTTTAAAATTTAGCCAGCCTCTTAGAAAAACATAAACAGGTGAAGAACCTGCTTACCTACTTACACCGTTTGCTGCATCAGTATCATGTAAGAGGATGAACTGTATTTAATCGAAACAGTAGCTAATACACAAAAAAGCATTCTCACCACATAAAAATTGCATTCTAATACACTACTTAAGAGCTCAACTCCTCATGTAGCACACAGCTATCTTTAAAAACAGGTGAAACAAACAGCTGCAGGACTGATGGAAGCACAGAGAAAGGCTGATTGTTTCAATTCAAAGAGAAATGGTAACATCAAAAAGCAACTTCTTTCCCTAAGTGGCAACTGTTTTTAGTCCAAATGTTTAAAAAGTCCTTGCAGCAAGTATTTAGGTAGGGCTCAGATGACTTTGTCACTAGTTCATTAAGAACTATCACAAGATGTGTTTGATAATTCAGTAAATAGCATGAGCTGTTGGTAGAGTGATGAAATACTGTGGGTGCGAGCTTCAGTCATCTGAGAAGTATAGTTAATACTTTCAGCCACACGCCCTGAAATACAGTAGTGTCAAAACCATAATTTGTTTCCTTCTCCCACCCCAACCAGCAGGATTTTTTAAAGACAGATTTTATATCTATGGACAGTCTATGCTCAGCTAAAATAATGAATAATTCCCAAGGGGCTTAGTTTTTTTGTTTGGCCTCTAATGACACTATCAGAATGAAAGATACAATGCAAATAGTTCTTGATTTTAGATTTCTGAGTTATGTCAGCCTGCAAAGAAATGAATGCTATGCTCAGCACCTCCAAAGCATCACACCAACAGTTTCTCTTACCTTCCACCTCCTGAAAAGAAGGTCAAGAAAACTAACACACTCAGTGGCTGCTATCTTTTCCAATGCTCTCTACACACCATGATTCCTCCCTTTAAAGGTGTCTCCAGAATAGTTTCTGCTGGGGAGCTGTGGTGGCAAGGGCTCTAAGGAAGCTGCAAGACCAAGAAGTGCTGGGGAAGCCAGGACCTCAAGGGCTTGGGGCTGAACAGCCTGTGTGTGTACAGAAGCTGTCAGCCCAAGGGAAACTAGAGTAATCTGCATGATGGGGACCTTGCTCAAAAAAATGTCCTTTCCTCTGGAATTTCTGCTTTTCCTTTCCTGCTTTTTTTTTTTTTTTTTTTTTTCATTATGCAGCAACAAAAAAGACAGCATACCAATCTGGTAAAATGCTCTGAATAGTCTCTCACTGGCTGGTCACAGTGATGACACTGAGTTATAAGAACTCCCAAGGTGCAACGCATGGAAGGTACTACACCTCTGCAAGAAGCATGTGGTATAGAATAAGCCTTGCAATGCACCTGGCTCAGAAATGTTCCCTTGTTTTTCCCACTGCAGCTCTTCCTTCACCTGCCAGTCTGGGGAAGGCTGCTCACTCCTCTCCTGGTCAGCCTGTTGAAGGATCAACCCTGTCCCATCTCGCAGAAGCACACCGCTGTATGGGGGCAGGATCTTGTGTCTCTCATGTGCATTATCCAAGCCACTACAGAACCTTCTTTGGGAGATGAAGGCACATGTGTACAAAAGACAGCCCGCAGTGTCTCTATAATGATTTCCTGTTGTTTGCATAATGACACTGTTGTAAAAGTGGCCCATTTTCTGCCTTTGATAGGTACCATTAGATACCCTTAGATAATTGTAGGTAATCACCACTAATCTTAATCGAGTTATGCAATAATTGTGATTGAAGTGACAGACAGACTGTCCAATACTAAGGCTCTTTCCTTACCCATATACTGTAATTTGTCACACACTCTTAGTGATAGATTGTTTATTTTTCTGTCATGTCTCTCAAGTAAATAAACCCCATGAAAGCCATACTGTAACTTTAAAATGTGCACAGTTATTAATAGCACTGAAGAAAACAGACTGCTTACAGGTGCACTTAAACTGATGACAATTACTCCACATTTTAAATAAAACAGAAAGCAAACTCTTCACTGGAAGATGCCATCCAGAGCACGAGTTTAACACACTCTATTTATGCACACTGACTTTACCCTTCGAATTGGTCAGCTTCTCTAGGGGTGTAGTTTCATGTTGCACTTAACCTGACCTTACTGCAGGGGGCTGCTGAAAGGGGAGGTCCCATTCCCTTGTCCTCCCCTTGCTCCAGCATTGAGCGGCTGCACAAAGTAAGTCAGACTAGCTTCTTGATCTGACCGAAAAATAAGGGTATTTTTGGTGGGTTAGCAATTCTGATCATTAAATGAGCTGATCCAAAGGATCCAAATCACTCTGTGGCCACACAATTGCTTCATGTCATACAAAGGAGACACAAAGCTGGAAAGGAGGGAAAAAAAGCCTGAACCTTGCTTTTCAGCAGCAGCCAGCAGTTGAATAGGTGAAGTACACATGAAACTGCTTCCTCAGGCTCTATTTCCCTGGCAGCCTAAATCATCACAATTGCCACTGTCTCACCCCCAGTTCTTGCTACTCTTCTTTTCAGACTCCTATGAGATGACCCTACACACCAAGTTGACAGAAAATTAAACCAATTAAAAAGACCCCCCATCCCCTTTTTCCCCATTCCTCCCCTACTGCCCTGGCTCTCATCTGTTCACACGGTAGGTAATGCACCCATCCTACCCAGTGAAACAAAAAAAACTAACCCCAAAAACCAAAACCACCAAACAACCAAAACCATTTTTTTTTGGTCAGGATTAATTTTCTGCTGTTCTGAACACAGAGTAAGCCCCAAGCATGCTGTCAAGACCGAGAGAGAAACAGAAAAGGGGACAGTGAGAAGCTGTTCATTTAGTTCAAAGGAGTAACATTAAAAGCACAGGCTCTTGCCACTTCACTGTGAAGTCTGGTAACTTAATTTCAACCTACTTCCATCAACTCTATGAACTACAGAGATCATATTTGCACTGCAATGGCTGAGATAACTTGGATGTTACCTCCTCTGCTCTGGGTAAGGGGACACCAGCAGAGGTAATGGGGCACATCATTTAGGGGCAATACATTCAAAAACTACAGAAAAAGTTTTCTAGAATGTGAATTCCACTGCCCTAAGAGCAAAATACAGCTTCACAGCCTTTCCTAAGATAACTCAAAGCTTAAAAGAAGTCTTAGGACTCATTTAAAGGTAGAAAAACTGTGGAGTCATTACAAAGGCTAATATACTATAAAAGTCTTACCACTGAAACAGGCTCCATGGCTTCTTGTTTGATAGGGACTGGGTCAAACATTAGCATCTTTTTTACTTCCCTGTTCTGATGCCTCTGACGTCCTGGCCTGCAGAGGAAAGACAAGGTGTTAGAAAGCTACAGGAAAACCCCTAGGCAACTTCTGAACTGTAGAAAAAGTACTATTTTGTCAGACAAATGTGAATATTTACCCATCTCTAGATAGCATCTTAAATATTTGACTGGGCTTCATTTAAGTGTTTTTGTTGTTTGTTCTCTCAACTGCTGTTGAAACAAAGGGACATCTGCTCACCTTAATGGAAGTGAATTTGTATTTTTATTGTTCATATCAGCATACCAAGATCACAGAATTGTCACTTTCATTAGTGTCAGTGTAAGGACATCATAGTCTGGACTAGGCATTTCTCATCAGCATTGCAACTTCAGAGCTATCTTATATAAACAAACTGAACCGATACTGGAGAGGATAAGAGTTCCAATAGAGAAGCTGAAACTTTTACATACAGTGACACTGAAATCAACACAAAAGAAAGATTACAATCCAGGACTAATGTACTGGAGAGTTACATTCAACGTGCCGCAATGACTTAACATAAAAAATACATCAGTTATTTCCATGAGACAACAGATTTACTGACAATTCAGTAACAATTTGTGCTCACTGTGCAAAAGAAAAGCTCTTCAAAAGACCTGGTTGTATTCTGTGCACCTTTAATTGTTTTCTTCACACTCTGTTCAACCCCACTTGCCCAATTCCAGCTTATTTAAAAAAATAAGAACGACACGAATCAATTTTGACCAGTAGATGGCACTGGAAAGAAACGAATACAGCCAGAGCACATCACCCAATTTCACTCTGCGGAAGCAGGCTACAGGCTCAAACAGCAGATCCGTTGCTGTGGCTGGAAAATTCTTCCAGAAATTTAAATGAAAATTTCACGATGTACCTGCTCAAATTAAAGCAATTATATAAGCCCGCACTAATGAACAATCTTACAATTAACGATCCTGTGTACTTATAGATAAGAATTTGTTCAGAGCTGCCAGAGAAAGATGGCAGAAGTTGTTACAAGTCTATCATTAATTATGCAGGTAGGTATATGAATAAAGCTTAAAGACTTTTGGAAACATATTACCACAGTGTACATTTTGAATAATGGAAACAAACAAGTATCATATGTAAATTAAACTATCTTCCTCCTTTTTACAAAGACCTGAGAGAACCAAGCTGCGAAAAAAAGAGAAAGGTGAAACAAAGCCAGCAGCTCAAAGCAATTTCTAGCTTAAACTTAACAAAGTTTTATTTTAGAAGCAGCTGAATAAGACGGCGCTTATTGCTAAAAGTTGTGATAATTTTGTAAATTTTTACTTTAATACTTTAGGTATGTTTGAGAGAAGGTCCTTGATTATACTGTTCTTTGAATGGTCGATTTTACAGGTTTTTAATGCTTCACACAGCTTGAACTAACATTTCAGAAGACTGCCTTCCCAGAAATACATCCACATATCTATGCATCAAATACACTTCACACATGTTCCTACACACATATATATATGCATTGTGAAAACAGGAAAGAAGTTATCCTTTCAGACATAAAAACGTTTACAGTAAAACATAGCTTTTCAGACTAGAATTTGGAATTGCTTGCTTTCAGGTTTCTAGAAAGTTCCAATTTACAGTTTTTATGTGCATAGATAAAGTGACATACCAACCTGTACTTTAGTGAAGGAAGAGGTGAGAGGACAGAGGAAAAGAAAGGAGGAGAAGAGAGGAAAGAAAGAAAAGGAAAGATAGAGAAGGAAGGAGTTTGTTCTACATAAGCAGTCATGCTCCAGGCTATTATTTTTGCCATTGCTGTTTTAAGATTTATTTTCTTCAGTTTAAGTTACTCCTTTTCACCTTTTACTCCAAAGCAAGCGTGTCAAAGACAATTGATACACATTTCACTGTCATGCTACACATTCTGAGTGTTTCCTGAGAGAGCTCTAAATTACTGTGTAGGAGTTAGACTGACATAGATAACATAAAGTGTTCTGCATGAAATAAAAGTGAAAAGTAATTCCCAATCTTTCTCAGGTGTAGTCATCGAAGAACAGCAAAAGAAAATGTTAACTTTTATCTCTGCATCATAGTACGGAAATTAAGCACTTCTTTATCATGTTATGTGTAAGCGTTTCTTTTCCCCATTGATAGAGACTGGAAACCAAATTTCAAGAAAGCAAAAATAATTAATATACAATGCTGGTCCAGAGCAGAGCGTCAGATTCTTATTTGGTGGAAACCAGTGGAGTTGCTATAGTCAGTATAAACCAGCTTCGGGTCTGGCATTTAAAGTTTAGCTCAGAAATATACTTCCCAAAGGCTGCAAACAAACCCACAAAACAATTCTCTTTGTATTTAAAAATAATGCTCCAAATTGATTGCTTGGACCACACTCACAAATAACCACATGCACACCCAACACACACACAAATGAAGCATGCTAATTCTAGTAAGCTGTCAGTAGTTTTTCCTAAGCTATTTGTAAAATCATGCCTACTAACTCAAACCCTCCCAGCTCTCTCTCCTAAACACCCAAGAAGAGGGCAACAGGGAAGGTAAACAGTCTTATCTGTTTCTACTACAGAGGAATGAAAAAACAGTTGGGTTCTACTTTACACACTGATTTCACAACGTACTTGTTTGGAAGTCCACAAATTGTTTAGTAAATACAACTAATTTCTGGAAAATCAAAATACCAAATCTCATTCCTGAGGTACCCTGGAAAAAACAGTGAGGGGACAACAACACATTCATTTTAAGTGTATGAAAAAATAAGGGCCTTTGTCTTTCATGTTATTAGATAAACTGTTCTGCGTTAAAGGGCTTTTTTCATGTGGGTTAGAAGAATTTAAAATGCATGCAATCTGAAACTAAATAATTAACTACAATCTGGTAGGCAAACATTCCACCCTCTCTTTTTTTTTTGCTCTCCCTCTCTTTTTTGCTAACAAGCCACCCAGTTTTACTTTCTTGCCTCCTCCCATTCACTCCACCCTGTGGATCTCTGCCAAGCCAGCCCAACTTGTCCAAACAGGACATGGCTTTTGATAAAATTTTGCTCACACCCTAAGCTTCAGAAAGACAAATGAAGCAATTGGGTTTTGTATGCAAATAAGGACAGGTGCAAGGTAAAGTCCAGGCAAAGTCCTTCAGCATTTTCCTAAGTCCAGTGAAGACAGCAAGCCAGAAAAAACATGAACTCTGCCTTTATGATCCAATATGCAAAGGAAGAATCCCTTCCAAAAGGGAAGTTCAGCATCAGTAGGGCTCATCGCCTTGTCAGGATTGAAGAGTTTGTGATATTAACTTCCTGACAGGTATGGTTTACTGTTTCAGAGACATAATTAAGAGTAAATGAAAGCTTAAAGGTACTCTCAAGCTGTATTCTAACAGTAAGGACTTGTACATATTATTTACCTTCGATGAAACAAGCAGAGCAGTTAAAGAATGGAGCCAGATCACACATCTACACTGCAGAGCAGCTGCAGAAGAGCAACTGCACTGCAACTATTCCCAACAGCTTCAAGGTCCACCAACTCTGTAAACCTGTTATGAAAGGGTGGGGTGGAGAGCTAGTTTTGACCGTGCACATCCCACAACTACAAAGCCTCCCTCTGACATAGGCTCTGACATAGAGCCTTTGCTCTCATTAAATACCTGGAAGAGTAGTCAGTGTCCTGACTCTTGTTGCAGACAGCAGGGTGGTGACCATAAATTCTGCCTCTCTTCACTCTGCACAAAAGCATACAAGAGGCTTGCTTTCTCAATCTTTGTGCCTGGGGGAAGCAAGTAATGGTGTCTCCTGGTACAGTGAGGCTTTGTCTAGAAGCTTCAAGGTATGATTGTTATTGTTGGTATAATTACAGAATAATGTAATGATATCTGCTAAATTAGCACTGCTTGAGTGCCTTCTGCAAAGACACTGCAGCTCTCGCAGCACTGCTGGTACCGAGCAGCCAACATAAGTCATGTAGGGAAAGCTCTTCAGTCCAAGACCTTTGGGACTTCAGCTGTTGCTCTACCACTACTACTTCTGTGAGCCTGGAGTCAAACTCCCTTGATAATAAGAATGATAACATCAGAAGACTCTTCACTGATGAAATCCAGAGGGTGGGGAGGTTTTCTGAACCTAAGTGAGAAGTCTTCTTCAGTGCAAACTTGAAAGAGAGTTTGACAGAGAAAAACTAAGTTTTTGAGAACAGGATTCCCTGGAAATGGCACAAAAAGTGTTTTCCAGGGCTAGTAACAAGATGTGTTTGCATTTACTGTACCAGTTGTTCATCAAGACCTGAGTCAGCATAAAAGTGTTTCTAAAGTTCCATTAACTTTAATGGGAAGTAAGCAAGTGCTTAACTGCAATGGGCCCCAAAATAGCAGCCAGCAAAGAAACTCTCCAGCTCAGCACCGCAGTCAGACTCAGCCAAAGCAAGAGCAGGGGAAGGAGCAAAGGCCCAGACACACTTCTGGGGGAAGGGACTGCAGTAGCCAGCCCATGAAGAGCCAATTATCAGTGGGAGAATCATGAAGAACTAGTACATCAAGAAATCGTTTCAAGTAATCCGTTTATTCACTGAATTTCCACCGGGAAATGGTAATAACGGTTGAAAAACTCAGGATATCATGTAAAAAGAAACTTTTAACATGGGCAAAATTCTTCTGCTGAAAGTTTTACTTGATAGGCATGAAGAAAAATTGTATTTGTATAGGATTCTGTTATTCAGTATTTGAGGCTATTTTTGCTTTTTACTGACTTGAAAATCTTTTACCTTTCTCCTTTCAGAACTTCAAGCAGGCTGAAAAATCTGGGCTTTTTTGCACAACTTGGGCATCATAACTTTGCTGACTTCACCTTGACCTAGAACTGCTTTGACACAATAATTTATCAGCTGTGTAGCAGACTAATCAGTATGTCCATTAAATTTACAATACTGTTGCAGGTTCTTTGAAGCTACATACCTGGAAATGGCTTTCTTGTATGTAAAACTTGGGGCAAAAACATTCTTGCAGTGCTCATTAAGAAAATGTCTCCTCTGTTAAGGAAAAATGGGGCCCATGTAAACCCTGTTCAACCTTTACTTCTACATTTACTGAACCTAACGGAGAGAAAGAGAAAATCTCAAGGCACCTCCACTAGACAATATTCTCCCTTATCACGGCAGACTGCTGTCTGGTTTCCTGTCTCAGGCTACTTCTTAGAAGGAGAAACAGTCTAGTAAGGATAAAAGATCAGACTTTTGAAAACAAGTGAAGCATGCAGAATGGTATGATAGTCTTTCCCTTCCAAACTGAACTTTTTTTGTTGTGTTTCTCTCAAGAGGTTAATTTTTTTATAAAAATATAAATATAAACCCTATCTTTTTATTAAGAGGGAAAAATGACAGAAAATACTGTTCCCTTATGTAAAGGGTTCTGCTATATCATGAACCATGAAACAGAGAATTAATATTTCTGATAGTATGGGGAAGAAGGAAAAAAAATCTAATCCTAAAAAAAGGAAGCCTACATTTATGAATAATAGCCAAAAGGATTAATTTGACTGAGAGTTCAAATACAGGGCAAATGTCGATGTACCTACATCAACATGTAGGTACCTTCTATGTACCTACAGAAGTTGAATAAATAAAAACAGGGAGAAGAGCTGGATGGATGGTGTAGTAGGTACAAATCAGTCAGTCTTCAAAGGTGCTTAGTGGGAAGTCTGTCATGCCTCTGTGGATCAAATTAGTCTGTTGGTAACACATGCTGACTGCATGATAGGCGGACCATACGTTTGGTGGGTTCTTTTCTTTCCATTCTGACTTAGTTTACTATTAAAAACCTGTACGAGTTTTATATTTCCATTTGGCTGATCTACACTTACACTTCCTTCCCCTGGGAGATACCAACTGTGGCTACAAAACCCCCAAAGGAAGCCTTGGCATCAGGTGAATGCTACAGAGGGAAGGGTTAAATCTCTTGTAAAACCAGCTCTGCCAAACCTCATATTCTGGATTGGATGCAGCTAGCCTCAGAATGAAAACACAAAGCTTCAATGCTGCCAGCATAAAAGAACTCTAGAAGGCCTCCTGTTTGCAGCGTTAATTAATATTAAAAAGTTGGTTTACAAAACTACTATAATTTTAATCTCAGTCCCTGATTTTGTAGAACTTCTGGCTACAAAAAGGTGTGAACCACAAAATTCACTGCATTTATTATACAACAGTTTCCAATATTAAAGACAGTTAAATGCAACACTTTTCCTCTGTCATGGAGAAAAAAAAATTAAGTATGTCTGAAATCCTGTGCAAATTACCAGTACTGGAATTAAGATATTTAATCAGGTTTTAACGGATAAACTAATCCATGGTGTTAGAAAAAACAACTAAGTAAAAATAACTGAGAGTGACAAAGGAAAATAATAAATAACTTACCAAAACTGTCTGGCCAAATACTTCTTGCTATCTGGATTTCTGAATAGACAAAAAACAAGTTGATGTAAGGATGTGCACATAATTCAGTAAATATTATTTTTCACATACAAGTAAGTTCTGAAAGAGGAAGTTTAAAGCATGTAGTTCAAATACTTCTTAAAAGATACCTGCAATAATCACAAACAGCTAGCTTTTAGCATCAAAAAAAAGCAACAGCAGAAACAAAAAATTCCTTTAGAAATGTAATCTTTTATTTCACTCATTTAAAGACGAATGAAATAAAAAAAATGGGTAAAATGAAAGTGTGGAAATATTTCTGTGTATACAGAAACCATGCATATCCCAGCCACTAAGTGACAGAGAAGAATAAACACTCCATCTTGCATTTTCTTCCAGGGCCGGATTCAAGCCCATTGAAGCTAATGCAAGTCTTTCTCTTGATTTCAATGAGCTTTGGCTTAGGTCCTTCAGTTCTTCTTCTGTCAGATCCAAAGCAAGAGAAAGATTTATGCTCTCTTCCTGAATTTCCTCTCAGTGTTTATGTCTGCCTGCAACAGGGGCAGGGGAAAAGGCAAATATAAAAACAGGAGTAAAAAAAAATACTTTTATGCCTTCAAAAATGCAAAATGTGGGACAACCATACCTATTTATTCCAAAGAAAAGTTAGCCAGCAGTGCTTCATTTTCTGTATTACATCTGAAAGACAGTAAATCTTCTAGTTTGTGTAAGAAAATACCTATTCCTTTTGAGATCTGGAAATACAAAGTGCTTATGGTGGACCATTCAGGATGGATAAGGTCAGAAGCTGAAACTCTTACATGTATGAGCCTACACAAGGATGTGGATTCTCTTCTCATGCTCTTTTTACACCAGTGTAACTCTGTGACTTTAATGGAGCACTTCCAGATCAGTTGATGAGCAAGTGAGAGCAGAAAACTGGCTCACAACTTTCTGGGGACTTGAGTACAAGTTTTCAGCGAAGCTCTCCAGTTCACCCCATAAGTATATAGCAGTCGAGGGTGTGCGTTAAAGGTTAACTTGGAAACCTCGTTATGACACAACGCAGGCATCTTAAGCAATCATGAGTGTGTAGAGACATGATAAACTCATTGGGTGGGGATTGGGAGTTGAGGGGCAGTGACAAGGGGCCTGGACGAGGCTACCGATCTGCCAGAAAACAGCCTGAAACAGGAAAGAGCACCACATATGCCACTTGGAATGTGTGACGCAAACCCCAGCCTTGAAACAAAGAACAGGAAACAGCTCTGCTGGCTGCGCTGGGGAGAAAGCACAGAGAAACATTTAGGCGGCCCTCCCTGACCCTATATTCATGAGCAGCTGGAGTCTTTTAAAACAACAACAGTGGGTGGAGGTGTTTGTTCATTGGGTGTGAATAAAAACACTGTCCTTATGCAGAGGACCTGCCCTATTTACAAACAGGCTCCCTTAACATAAGAGAGCAGGAGATTTTGGGGAGATTTTTAGACACCACTGGTCATGACGATTAGCTGAAACCTTCCCTAAGACAAGTTGGTTTATTACTGTGTTGTACAGAATGCCAGAAGCTAAACAGAGCTACAGCGTCATGACATCAAACAGGCAGCACACAGCCAGGCAGCAAGCATCTTCACAGACAGAGCTAAGACGATCAGACCACTGCAGGAGTGACCTGCAAAGCTAGGGGCTGCTCCTAGACCATGTCTCACTTTGTGTTCAGTACTGCTCAGTAGCTGAGGACCAACATCACTCAGTGCACTCACGAATATTTTTCTAACCCATCACATGCTTAGCCTTCTACATCCCTGTTTCATGCTAACTCAGACTTCATCTTGGGACCTGATTTTCCATGGACAGAATGTTTTTCATTTTGAAGCACCCAAATATACAGGTGAATAAATGAAATGAGCTGTCAACATGAGGCAGGGAAAAAGCACATCTTGTCTAGATGTCATACAACAGAGTAACTTCAATATCCATTTTCCTTCAAAGCTGTTATTTCAAATATTCTCTCTTCTCTTACATACTCTGCATTGTTTATTTACATACCATGGATGAGACATCTAATATTATCCAATGTGAGAATGTGTTACAGCAAATTATGTGGACAAGTACCACAGTAACACTAATAATTGCTATGGGGTTCATGGCTGGAGTTTAACAATATGTATGAGGTGACAACTGACTAGTACAGCATCTACACAGCAACTTGTGGGTATAGGTTTTACACCAACTGTATCAGCTCCTACTCTCTTCACATTGAATATCTAGAAATACAAGTAATTTGGTGGTTGTGTAACTCCTACCTCTATTTTCTCTGCACCTCTGACTAATCTCACTCACATTTACCCATTATTTACCTGAAGTCTCTTGGTTTTGGCTTAAACCTGTGTTGCCTGGGTCAAATCCTCACAGTACCCTGAGGGCTCACTTGCAGCTCTGCTACTTAAGAGGAGATTTTTCTCCATTTCTCGGGGAAGTGAGAGACATCATTTAGTATCTTTGTTTTCTCTCCCTTGCCCTTAACCCCAGTCCTCCTTGAGGTGTAGGACACAGCAGTAACAGGGTGTGTGGGATGGGAGGAGGGAAGTATGTTCCTGCTTGGGAAAAAATATAAAAAATCCACTCAAGTCAGCTTCAGGTTTTTTGTATTTCGATACTAGACTGAATATTCTTAAAAATACAAGAGGAAAGTTAGCTTGAAATAAGTCTCTTCTGGGTCAGGCAGGAATATCAAATCCAGATGTGATTCCTCTCACACAAGCAGCAGCTCCTCATGCGATTATCAAGACAGTGTATCTCAAAAGTATTCTATAGAAAAGTCACCAGAGAGCAGTCGAGTAATCCTTTGTTTTCAATACAAGTAATGAACATTTATGGATGTTAGCTCAAATAAAGTCAAGTCTTCAGAGCTGTCCTATCAGCCACCCAAATTCACATTTCCCAACAGCAAAACCTTCAGAGTCCAGCTCCACAAATAGTGACACTTCCTGAGTTTTCAAAGGCGAGGAAGCAAACAGAACACAGCAGACAGTGCAGGTACAGTAGCCAAATCACCAGGGGAGCAAATGTGATGTATTTTTTTTTTCACATACTTCTTGAACGACCACTTGAGCTATTCTGAAATAGGCCTTTTTCCCAACCTCAGGTTAGGTGCTGTGATCTGCCAGCATGGGCTCCTGTTGCTGAACCTTCCTTTTCCAGGGATCCCCTAGCTGTGCCAGGCACTCACCTTACAAATGTCTGAAGCAAATAACTCTTATTCCCATTTCGGTTTAAAAACAAAAAACCAAAAATACCAAAAGCAAAAGCCCAAACGGCATCCAGAAAAGGGAAGCTAATTAAGGTCGTTGTTTCTAACTCCACACTAGAGTGGAGTTAACCGTGCTGTCCTATGCGCTACGCATTTTGCCTTTGCCTGCACCCCGTCTAAGCGGTGCTTAGGTTAGATGTCAGTACGAGGGATACATTTTTGAGAGCCGATCTCCTCCCCGACTTGACTCATCCTTGACCGGGAGTTAAACTGGGGACACGGCGCCGCCGGACACCTTCGCGCCGCTGGTGGGACGCGGCCAAGAGGCGAGCTCCTGTCCTGGCATCTCCTCGCCGCCCTCGGAGCCGAGGGCACCCGCTATACTTTCCACCTCAGTTTCGTCCAGCACGACATTCCGTGCGGGATCCGGTGACACTTCAGCCCCTACCTGATGAAGCGCCCGTCACACCCGCCGGGAGGCCGGGGGCCGCGCTCTGCTGGCCCCGAGGGACGGTCGGCGCGCAGGCCCTCCCGCCAGGGGCCGGCGGTCGGGAGGCCCCGGGCGCCCCCTTAGGGGAAGGAGAGCGGCCGGCGGTGGAAGGCGCCGCGGGGTGGGGGGGCAGCCCCGGCCCCGAGCGGCGCCGCCGGCCACACAGGTGCGCTGCTCGGCTGAGCGGGCGCGTGGCAGCAGCTGCCACCCCCTTGGTCCCGCCGCCTCACCGCGTCGGCGGCCACGCAGGAAGTTTCACAGGCACCGCGGAGAGCGAACCCCGCCGTGAGCCCCTGCACCCTCCTGCTCCCGCAGCTGCGGCCCGACGGACAACCTGCCCCGCAGCCCCCCTGTCCGGCTGCGGCTCCCGCTCCTCCTGCTGCGTCCCGCTCCCCGCTGCCCCGGGCTCCGCGCCTCTCGGAGCGCGTGGAAACTTTCCTCCTCCGGCACCTCCATCCCGCGGCCGGCACAGCCCGTTCCGGCCCCCACCCCCCCGCTCCTCACACTTACGCTCAGCGGGTGGTGCGGTGCGGAGACTCCCGCAGTGCCGGGGGTCGCGCTGGGTGGCGGGGCTGGGGGCGCTCCGGAAGCACCGAGGCACGAGGCCGGCGTGTCCCGAGTCCCCGCGGCTGAAGCGCCTCCGCGGTGGCTCCTGGTCTGTGTGCGAGGAGGAGCCGCCCTGCCTCCCGCCGCCCTGCCTCCCGCCCTCCGCCCGCCCGCTCGCTCGCCCGCCCGCCTTCCCCTCGGGCTGCTGGCACCGGGCCGCGCTGTCACATGACGCCGGCGCCGCTCGCCCTGCCAGGCTCCCCGGGCCGGCGGGGTGAGTGTCGGTGGGAGGGTCACGGCGGGGAGCGCGGCCGGGCGGTTCCCCGCCCGCGGGTGGAGGCTCCGCCGAGGGGCCGGGGCGAGTCAGCGCGCACAAACAGCCGGGCACGCACTGACTCCGCGCCGCCCGCCCTGCCTCCCGGGGGCAGACAGACTCGCACACATACTAATTATCCCCAGCAGCGCGGGGAGGGGAGAGGAGCGGGGCCGCCGCCGCCCCGCTGACAAACCTGCCCGTCCAGCTCCTCCTCCCCTCCCGTGTGTCAGGCAGAGGCGTGCGCCTGGCGCCCGGCCCCGATCGCACCCTTTCCCCTCCCTCCCTCCGCGTCCACCCCGGCCGACCTGCGGCGGCGGCAGCAAAACAACAGCAACACCCAGCGCCCCGGGGGAAGGAAGGGAGGTGCTCGCTCTGGGGCGCTGCCGCCGAGCTGGCTTCGCCGGCGGGGGCTGGGAACGGGAGCGGGGCGGCGCGGAGCCGGGCGGCGGTTCCCCCGGCCCCGCCGCCCCGGGGCTGCCCGCGCCGCGCCCCGTCGCGCCGGGGAGGTGTCGGGGCCGGGCCTCGGCCGGGCGAGGCGAAGCGGGCGAGGGAGCGGCACCGCGGTGCGGGCCGGCGGCTGGAGCGCGGGGCGGAGGTG
>JBCJKH010036472.1:0-10714 GCA_039877255.1 Loriculus beryllinus
AGAAGGCAAAAGTGCACAAAGCCAGCATGGGCTGTGACAGTGTGTTTCAAGCAAACACTTTCATGGCATATTGGGCAGAGCTCGTGGCATAGTACAACAGGAGTTTCAACAATTAATCCTCCGATTCTGCTTTATTTCATACTCATGGTGTTATGTTCTTCCTCCCCTGCAAGGACTGTGATATACTTCAATGAATTAGCCACAAGTATTCGTTAAAGTGTGAAATACGTGGACGATGTGGTAGAAGGCAAACACAAGAAAAGCCACCTGTTAATTACCAGTAGGCTGTGGTGCGTTTGTCTAACTCAGTGTCTGATTCTTTATGAACCGGTTTCCATTTCTGGCAGAGCTCATACAACTGCACTGTGAGTTTGAAGGAAAAATAGTGTAGAGTTTGGCAGCAGACCTTGTCACCTAGGGCACACTTCACAAGGCAGTAAAACAGGGGGACAGAGGAAGTGGCAGAGAGTGTCTGAGATCCATTTCTAGACCTTATTCCAATAATCCAGGTCTGTCTGAGATGCCTTTACCTCAAAACCACAGGGGAGCACCTCCTTCCTCCCCAGTAGTCAGAGTGATGCATTATGCAGACAAGCAAGTATCACACAGGAAGGTATGAAGAAGCATTTCATCACTCTTGGCTTTCAGATACACCTTCCTACATAAGGGCATCAAGGCTGTTGGTTATGGGAAAAAGTAAACCACTCTCATCTGGGCTATTCAGCATATACGTGTAAATCAAGATTGATTTGGGAATGGTTCATAAAGAGCGAGGGGGGCTGTACTGTGTGAGAAATAACTTACTGACAAGGAGTAATTCAGCCAGCTCTAACCTTGAAATAGATGTTTGTGGTCAGAAGTTTATAGCCTGAGTGGAAAGAGCTAAGTGCAAGTTTAAGGAGCTGAACAGGAAACACCCAGTTTTTAAAAACTTGACATAAATCTTGGGTGGTTTGCCTTATGTTAGTCACATTCCCTGCAGAGGACTTTAGTTCAATGTTCGTTTGGTGTTTATAAAAGTTATTTAAAAGCTAATTTTATGATAAAATTATTTTATGTTATTTATAATGAATAGTGGAGATCAAATAAGAATTGGAATTGCAAATTCAGTATTAAGAGTTGATAAATACTGACTTTTAAATAAGCCCACTGTAGATTTGAACAAAATGCTTTTTAAACTAGCATACTGGGTGCTGGAAAATTGCAGCATACTAAAAAATGTACAGCAGTGTCTGATCCTGACTCTTCCCTCATTTTCACAGCTATTGATGTGGTCATGTTCCTATGAAGTGATCTGTACAGTGTCAGGGATTTATAATATAAAACTTTCTGGCTTGTACTTTATGCACATCACATGAAAAAAAGAAGAGTGTAGGAGGCACTAAGCTAAAATATAGCATAATCATGTTAATTGTGTCTTTTCTAAAGATGAATTCTTAGGGCTTGCATGCTGGCAACCTCTTAAGGTCTTTCAAGCACTTTAATGAAGACATCACAAATATCTTAGGGCTGAACCAGTCACTGAGGTGCTCCTGCACAGCATTAATGACCTCCCCGATACTTGTAAGCATGTGGTCAGTCGTTGGCCACTAGTACCAAACAGACCCCTGGGCCAGCCAAAACATAACACAGCCCATCTTCACCCCCAGTCATGTATAACTAATGCACAAAGAATAACATGGACATGTATTTGTGGTCATCTTCACCCCATTCTTTTCTCCCTCTGCTATGAGTTCTGGGAGCTCACAGCCTCTGCTCATGCCTCTTGCCCATTCAGTCATTCAGCCTCCTTTCTGACCAGTGATGAGCTGATGTTGTTAGCTTCACAAACAACAGTAACAGCAAGAAGTTACCATTATGTAAAATTCATGGTTTGACAGATACCTGATGAAAGTAGTGTGCTTTTGCTAGAAGCAAATATTCCACCCTTGCTTTGAGCTAACTAACCGTTGTGAGCCAAACATATAGTGTTACTTAAGGAGCAGGCATCTTCCTTAGCTTTGTTAGGTTTTCTTACTTTTCCATGTCCCTGCAGGCTCCATTCTGTAAGTCATTGCAGTGTATTTTTTTTTCCCTGTTCATCTCAGAACAGGAGACTATTTCATTGAAACCTGCAACATCAGTGAAAAAACCCCACCATATTCATCCCTTAATATGTTCTTTCAGCTGAGGCCTTCAAGCCAAGGAGACTGTGTAGCTAGTGATAAGACCTAATTCGCGAAGGGCTTTTCAACAGTCTGACAGGTTCATACATGGCACTCTGTTTTCAGCAGGCAAAATAGAGCACTCTCTGAAACACCTGTACAGCAACCGCTAAATGCAAACAAGGAGGCTGGGGCAGGTGATCCACAGGGAATGGGCAGAAGCAGTGTTGCTTGACAAGAAAAGCACAACATGGTCCCGAAAGTCAAATATATCCTTGGCTGCATCCAAAGAAGTGTGACCAACAGATCAAGAGAGGGATTCTCCCCCTTTGCTCTCATGAGATCTCACCTGCAGTGCTGCATTCAGCCCTGATTCACCTCCAACATAAGGACACGGACCTGTTGGTATGAGTGCAGAGAAGGCCACAGAGATGATCAAAGGGCTGGAGCACCTCTTCTGTGGAAACAAGCTGAGTTGGGCTTGTTCAGCCTGGTGAAGAGAAGGCTCTGGGGAGACCTTAGAGCAGCTTCCAGTGCCTAAAAAGGGACTGCAAAAAATCTGGAAAGGGACTTTTTACAAGAGCATTTAGTAATGACAGGACAAAGGATACTTTAAGTGGGCAGAGGGGAGTTTTCTATAATACATGGAACTGAGTGATCCTTAAGGTTTCTTCCAACTCAAACCATTCTATGATTTTCTGATTCTGAAAGTAGTCTGGTTTTTTTGCAGCTATGCTCTGACTGCAGCACTTGATAGTGAATTTCATCTTTTCTCTTTCAGAGCCTAATGAGCTGTGTGTGGGCCCTGCATTCAGTGATACCGCAAGTCAAGATGCTGCTAATACAGTAGTTAATTATTCCTAGCTGAAGAAGTCTAACAGGAGCAAAAGGAACTGGGGACAAGCAATGGCTGCTGGTAAATATTTCAGGTCTTCAAAGGTCATAGGAAAATAGCTGGAAAGAGCTGATTTCAGCTGAGTGGGGAGGGGTGAAACAAAAATGTGTGATCACACCTTGAGTTTGGAGATTTGCTACTGGAAAAATATCATTTCTTAGGTAGCCAACCCTCTTTTGTTTGCACAACCCAGGGAAATCCATGCCATATTCATAATTCTCTTTTGGTTTTAGACAAAACACCTTGATATTTCCCAAAGTGAGTAGATTTGGTTTGACCTCTTTTTAGTTAAGGGATAATGTATGCTTAAGTTTTTACAAAAAAATACACCTTTAGGAAAATAGGGTAACCAGGGGAAACCCTTCTTGGATTTTCCTGACAGGTTTCTGGCAAGTTGTCACAGATTATATACAATTAAATCATATCAGAGGGTTTCAGGGCAATTCATTCAGATTGCGAGGGGCATCAGAAGCTCTCCAGTCCAAACTCCTGCTCAAAGCAAGGCCAGCTATAAGGCCAGCCCAGTTGCTTACAGCTTTATCAAGTTGAGTCTAGGAAGCTGCCAGAGATGGCAACTGCACAGCCTGTTCCGCTAGTTGACTGTCCTCATGGTGAAAAAGTTTTCCATACAACCAGCCCAAATCACTCTTGTTTCATTTTATGTCTTTTGAATGTTTCCAATGTCTTTATGTTTTGCTATACAATAACAAGCACTATTATTAGTGGTCTAAATAGTGAATCATAATTAAGAAACAAACCCAAAATAAGCATTTTCACTTAAGGTTTTGATTAAAGATCCTGACGTGTTGACTTTTCTACTTACAGTGTGCTTCTTTTCTTGCAGCAGCTGATGGTTTGGGAAGTATAGCTATAGATACCACACAACTTAACATGTCAGTCACTGATCCAACAGCTTGGGCTACAGCTATGAATAACCTAGGGATGGTTCCAGTAGGACTAGCTGGACAGCAGCTCGTGACAGGTAAGGTTTTTCTTTTTTAAAGAGATTTCTTGTACCATCTATGATTTCTTTGAGTCTTTTTAAAAATATATGGAATGATTTCTGAGGTTATTATATTTTTATATACTGAAAACATCACCTGTGGTTAATATTGCATACCATGTATTAGTCTCTTATTATAGTAGGTATATAATCCATACTATATTTTAACCTTGTGGAAAAGCCAAAACTCCATGGGGAAATTAAACAACTAAACCATTGATCCTTATGCTGGGTCAAGATCAGAAGGCAGGTCACGTAAGAAAAGCATTTGTTTCTGTTTCTCTGTTCAAGCAAGATGTCTTGGGGTACTGCCAAGGAATACCCTGGGCTGGGAACTCTTGATTGGAGAAAGATTTTGAATTTATGTTAATTGGCCAGAAAACCACAAAGCCCGTTCAATTCGTATGCTCAGTTGATATTAGTGAGATGAAGGTTTCCTGTCAGGTGTGTGCTTATTTACTTTCTGCCTGACTCCATAAATTGAATTTGAAGAGGTTGCTCTTGTTTGATTTTGTTATTTCACTTGCCAAACATAGTTGAGAGTGTTACAGGGGATTTGTTATTCTAACAACAATAAAAGAACATTTTGAAACCATCAGTGTTTCACAGACAAGCCTGGACACATCAGATGTCATTGGCAACATCAGAGACCCAGTAAGTTGGGATTATTAAACCTTCATTCCTCCTGTGAGGTGAAGAAAAAATACTTTTATGTGGGTGGGTGCCCTACAGACACAAGCCATGTGCCAAGCCTATGACAGATCTCCTCTGGAAGCTGCATTGCCAATTCAGCTTAAGAAGAGCTGTTGCAGCACATGGGTCAGAGCAGCATCCTGTCACGTCTGTGCCCGTCCATGTAGTCATGGATGCAGCGAGACAGGTCATGATGTAAATCACTCTGCCTGCCTCACCAGGGGTGTGTGACGCTTAATTTTGGCTAAATATGTTCCCTTCTGACACTGGGAACTGAGTGGAGCTGTGCCAGATCACAGCTGATGGTCTGGCTCTGAATTACCTGTTTTACAGGTGGGTAAACTAAGCTGCAAGAAAGCTCATTTATGATGAATCAGTCTCAAACAGAGAGTTTAGCTGGTGGAGGCTGTGAACTGATTCTTAGTCTCTGGCTTTAACCCCACACTCCAGATTAAAAGAAACAAGCAAAGCCATGCACTCCTCAGGAGCCAGTTCTGTTCAGTGTTTTTATCAGTTACCTGGATGCAGGAGTTGAGTCCACACTAAGTTTGCTGATGATGCTAAATTAGGAGGAGCAGTTGATTACCTTGAGGGTAGAGAGTTCTACTGTAGAGCTCTGGATAGAGTACAGCAATGAGCAGTCACCAACCATATAATGTTTAACTACGACGAATGCCAAATTCTGGTGTATTCCTGGATGTGCGTGTGGACTGCAGGTAAAAGGCTGGAGTACAGCCCAGCAGGAAGGGGTCTTGTGTTTTCGGTTTATGGGAAGCTCAGAAGGAGACAGCAATGGTGGTGAAAGGACTAGAGAACAAGGCTTAAGAGGTGCAGCTGAGAAAAGCTGAGAAAAGGAGGCTGAGAGGAGACCTCGTTGCTGTCTACAACTTCCTCATGGGAGTGTGTGGAAAGAGCAGTGCTGATTTCTTCTCTTCGGTGTTCAATGATACGTTATGAAGGAATAGCTTAATCCTTTGACAGAGGATGTTCAGATTGGTTATTAAGAAAAAGTTCTTCAATGTGAAGGTGGCCAGGCATTGGAACACACTCCTTAGGTCATTGTGTGTTGGTGTTCAAGAAGCTTTTGGACAGTGCTCTTTGATATATGGTTTAACTTTTAGGTTGTCCTGTGTGGAGTCAGATTTGGACTTCATGATTGTTGTGGGTCCTTTCCAGCTCAGGACCTTTTATGGTCCTAAGTACTGGTGGTGAGAAAGTTTTTTTCCTTTTTCTGGTGGGCCTTTGCCTGTGGGTGTTTTGCTCAACCTGAATGCAATTACCGCAAAGCTGAAAATAGCCACATCAGTCAAAATCAGCTTCTGCTGCTTTCATTTAAAAGCATCTCGATTGCTTATCCCCTGTAGGTTTACCCACCTTTTTGACTCTTTCTCTTTCTCTGTCTCTTCGGTTTCCATGTAAATCGTGTTCTCAGGTGTGCTATGCAGTCCCTACATGGCAACCTCATCTCATGTGCAGTGCTTTTCCCCACAAGGGATGATCTCCAGGAATTTATTTCATTGCCAGCTCCCTGCTGTAATTTCCATAAGTATGTGTATCACATATTGTAGGAGTGTTGTACAAGTCAGTTTGTATTTGTTCAGCATTTTCTATGTATGAAAGGTGCCATAAGTAATAAATATTAATTACTGAAGTGCTGTCTGATTTCTCTATGGGTGCAGAACTTCTTTTCTTTCCTTTGCTTTCCTTTGTTTGAGACTTGTCTTTTCCAAGTAAATAGGTGCTTTGACACATCATTATGTTTCCTCATGATTCATAGGTTTTTGACACATTTTCTTCATGGCAAATCCATAGTGGCAAAGCCACAACTTACCATGAAAAGACAGACTTCTTTGCTCTAATATATTTACTGTATCTGCATTCAGTGAGTGTTTGCATCACTATGTCTGACCAAATACCTAGTCCTTTGCCCTTTCTGACTTTCTTTCATTTTTTTGCTAGCAATCTTAGTCACGTGTCAGAAGTCACGTATTCCTTTTGTTACTGTCATCTATGACATTTCTCAGATATGAAAATGACACATCTATTTCCCAATGCTAACTTCATGTCTGTCTTTAAAAACTTATTTTATTCTTTGATTCTCTGCCTTGATGACAGGTAAGAAAGCAGTAAGTAGTTTAGATTAATCTTGGAGAGAGTATGATCTTTCCTGGATATCTTTACATAACCTGCCATAGTCTGAAATTTGGTGTATGGTATTCATATATATCCTGACATATATCTTAGTTCTCTGACCTTTCAGTTTCCAAAGGTTTTATCCATTCGCAGCTTTTCCTTCACGAAACTGACCAGTTCCTATTTCCTCAACTGTGTTTTCATTCTTGTCAGTATGGAGCCCATATGATCTATTAAGCCTTTTTAAAGGTTTTTTTGGGGGGGGGGTGTTGCCAACTGTTTTTAGCTTTGCTGCTGTGTAACATGCTGGGATGCCTGCCTTTTAACAGTTATGCTCTCCACTCCGCAATCGGTGAAGCTCTTGCCTAGCCTGAGAGTTTGTTAAAATGACAGCTAAAGCTTCTGCAACATCTGGCCAATGCTCTTCTCACAGCTTGGGATGTGGGCTGTCTGGTCTTGGTAACTAATCAATTTTAAGCACTGCTAACCTTTTAATACCAGTTTAGATGATATCTGCACTCTATTTAATTCCTTATCTCCCAGTGTTGTGGAACTGGATTTTTGATCTAGGCAAATGTCAGAGCCTTTAATTTGTAAAGACGCATTCTTGTAAATAATTGTATATTATCTCTTCTGTTTCTACATATCTTTTGCTCTACATTTATTATTATTTATAAAGCTTACCTTTTTCCATAATATTTGGCTACTGCATAACATATACACATATATTCATTTATACATTATATATGCATAATTCATACAATAATAATGCAATAGTTATAGTGTTAAAATTGATGTGAAATAGTTATGGCTGAAAACCATTTTCATTCTAAACCTCACTTTTCAACAGATTATAATTTTTATAATTTTTTCCCCAAAATTGCCCTTTGGCCTGAATTTTCTCATGGCTGGTCTCAGTCCAGATTTAAAGATAATGCTGGAGAGGTTGGAGAACATCTGTTTTGTTACATTTTAGGACTAGCAGAGAAACTCGGTGACCTCAGGCCCATCAACAGTGTTTTATTTTGCTTTTGCATTGGTACTTTCTAAAGGCAGTTTTGGCATTTCTGAGTTTAGTGTTCCTAGTTTAATTTGTTTCAGCAAATGGCAACAGGTCACCTGCCTTCTAAAGGAAGAAATCCTGCCAGGAAAGTTATTTATGTCCCTGCTTCAGTTTAGTTCTCATTTCACTAATGAACCATTGCCCTAAAAAACATGAAGCAATCTTGAGATAGTTCCCTCCATGACTTCGATGACCTAAACATTTGTTAGTAAAAGTGGTGTATGTCAAAAGTTCCCCAGTACAAATGAGCATGAAGAGTGGTACGTAAGTGGTAATTCTTTCAGACTTAGTTAAGCTCATACCCAGGGCTGCATACTTGTGCTCTTAAAGAAAAATAATAAACCAAAAGGGCAGACATCCATTAAAGTTATAGATCTGCCTAGATGTCAAGGATATGCCTGAAAACTCATGCCTTCTACTTATTTACAAGACTGTTATTAAGGCATACTTTTCCATGGGAGTCTGGCCAACAGGCCTCAGCCCCAGGACATTAAAATTTTCAGTAGTCCCAAGTCTTGTTTCTGCTGAAGTTAGACTTTGACCAGTTGTACAATATGCTAGTGAAATTAGAGACTAGGAAGGCTTGAAGCCTAGCATCTTGCTTACCAAAAAGTGTAAAAAAAGGTAACACCATTTTTATGACCTCAAACATGTATTTTTTTAGACACTGGAGTTTGTGAAATATTAGACACTTACATCAAACTTTCTGTTTTTCCATTTGTCTTTACTTTCCCCACACACTTGTCTTTTGACCCGATTTCAGTGGAACATAGGAGCTGTCAGTTCCAACCAGGTCACCTCACTCAGGACTATGCTTTTGGCAGTGTTGAGTATCAGATACTTCACAGGGAGAGATGTACAAGGCATATCGGTGCTGAAGTGTTTTCCCCTCTGGTAGACTTTCCTCTTGATCATTAATATAGAGAATAGGGTACCCCAGACTAGGGATTGTATGTATTTCCTAACCAAGTCATAAGTCAGCAAAACTTCATTTCAGGAAGCAGTCCCTGCAACAGTAAGTGTTGCAATTCTGAAACCCCACACTTACTGAGAACAGAAAAAAAGGAAAAATTTCCATCTAGAGACTCCTAAATCCCAAGACACAAGGTTAAATATCCCTTCTACAAGTTTATTAGCTCAAGACCTCCACATATTTGGAGACGCAATATTCAAACTCTTTCTTTCTTCAGAATGAATACTGTACCTAAAAGCAATCATTAGATTCAAATTTTAGTTAGTCTCAAGCATTTTTTCCATGTGATGGGCGTATCAGGGGGAAAACTCTTACGCCAGTGTCTCAAGGTGTCACTGATTCCTACACAGAGGAGAAGACCTAGGAACTGTTTAAGAAAAATCAGGGGTGTGCTGAAACTTAAGAATTCTCTCACGATTCAGCCTTGGCTATGGAGAAGTCCTTTAATCTTCAGTGTTTTTCTACAATAAAATAGATGAGGCATGCTTTATGAATTATTGCTCACTGAAGATAATCATACTCTGACTAAATTGTAAGCATATCCCTCATTGTTCTTGTTGTGTACTATTTTTGTAACGTTAATGAAGAAAAATCAAATAAACCAGGAAATCAAGGTGTATTTGATTGTATTCAGCAGTTTCACACACCCCCCCCCCCCCCCAGAAAAAGACTGTACAATAAGCAGTGCTGAAGTCTTTAAGTCAGCTGGCTAGAAGACTGCAAACTCTCGTGTGTATACTTCTTCTGTGCCCTCTCCATTACTGGAGGCTTGGAGCCACTGATAGCCATCTGGCAGTCTCATTTCATTTTACCCATGCTATCCCATTACCTGTTAAAGCTTCCTTTTTCTACACTTCGTTGCTTAGCCACTGAACCAATGTGCCAATGTGCACATAACTTGAATTGTCAAAGACATGCCTAACAAAACACAGCTTCCTTTTCTGTAATTAATACTGACCTCCTGCTAATTGATTGCAGGGTCTTTCCACTGAAAAGTTTTAAAGTGAGACACTTGTATTATGACCAGTAGTCAGTTTTTAAAGGAAAAAAATTCTTCAGCATCCATAATTTGTGACTAAAATTTAGCACGTTCCAGATGTAAGTTTTGAAATGCATAGGCAGCTGGTGAAGGCACGCCACGCACTCTTGTTCCCCTGTCCCTGTAAGGTGCAGACCACAAGTAGCTGTTGGCAGAGTTCATCAGGCCAGTGGCACAGTAGTGTACAGAATGTTTATTCTTGTTCTGAATGCTGCACAGTCTTGACATCTGGCAGTAAAAGAAGATATGAAAAGTCTTAATAAAATCTGCAGCTTTCTATAGGTTTTGCAAACCCCTTGAGGTTACAAGGTATCTTCAAAAAGGCATCTTCTCAGCTGTTACAGCTTCCCAACCTGTTTTGTACATTGTGTTTTGTTGATAAGCCAGCCTGTGGAGCTAGAGAAATTTAATAAGGCATATTCGGAAGAAAATGATAAAATTTTTCTAATTTTATTCTAGTTCCTTCCTCCTTTATTTTTATAGTCTCCACTACAGAAATACAGAAACACTACATTTTAGTAGTACATTTTAGTACATTTACATACTACAGAAACACTGCATTTTAGTCAAGAGGAAAAGATTTACCATTTAAATTACCTGAATGATCAATCAGAATAATTAAAGGCATATGAAACATATTCTAAAGGATGAATGTCAAGCCTGTACCCACATAAAATGATGTATTTCTATTACTGAGACACAGGAAAGCAGAAAGAGTGGAAGAGAATAGGTTCTGTGGGAATCCCAGTATGTAGAGGCACTGGGAACATC
>JBCJKH010036474.1:0-13904 GCA_039877255.1 Loriculus beryllinus
AGGGATGATGAGTTTAAAGGGCACATGGTCAGAGACAGAGAGCCAAAGGAAATAATAAAAATGTCCATGATGCTGGTTAGAATAAGGAGAAAGAAAATTGACTTAGGGGTCAATTCAGAATGTTTTTAAGAATACACTCAAGGGTAAGTACCTAAATAGCTTCACAGAAATCAAGGCGATGACTTGTAGTGAAAGCTGTGTGTGCACCCGTGTACCCTGCTGTACTGGAGCTTTAAACAGTAGCCTTTACACAGATTTGAGTGAGGGTGGAGTTGGACAAGAAAAGGTTACAAGAAGTGAGATACATGGCCAGCAAACAGAGAAAGGCTAATGCAAACTGAGTGCTAAAGGTAACATATTTCTCTTTATGTTCCAGAGCTACCTAACACTTTTGTTCCATACCCTCTGTATTACTTTTACATCAGGCTGACAGCATTCAACATTAACCTAAAACTTTGGGTTTCCTAAATTCCAGCTCTGAGGCTGTGCAATGTTGTAGCTGTAATACGCAGCCCTTTCACTCATCACTCACACTGGTTCAAGTTTACTTGAAGGAATCTTGAACAGCAAGAGGCCTTTTGGCTCTGGCAGGTCTGTAGGTGCAGCATAATGTTCAAGTGTACAATCCAGACATAGATCTTGGTGGGGATCCGTAGGTCTGGGTCTTTTTTATTCTTTCCAATTGGAATGGCATCTTACAGACAGTGAGTAAACTCATTTTAAATCCTGCATTTTCCATTTCACACCATATGATTCATACTTCTCTTCCCCCACCCTGCCAGTTTTGTCCTGCTACTGTCACTATCTTTGCTGTGCACCAAACATGTAGTTGGTATTTCACATGCAAAAGTGGAGTGTGCCTAACGACAAAAGCTGTAAGAGTCTTTACATTGGTGTAATTAAGCACTTAAATTTGAGAAATCAGAAAGTGGGCAAAGACCTAGAACAAGTAGGACAAATGCCACAGTAAGACCTTGAGTTTGTAGGGTAAGTTACATGTTTTTGAGTACCGTTTGTGTCACAAAGCTTCAATTATTAATGTGATGATAATACTCGTATTTTCTAGTTCCTGATTTTACTATTGACTTCTTATTGTCTCTATAGCCCCTCGGTTCTCGTGGCAATATCATTTTGCTTCTTCTGTCTCCCTTTTCTTCTTTATACATCAGTCTGTGCCTGTGAAAGGAGTAAGAGTTCAAGAAAGATCGTCTCTAGTGATGCTGAGGAGGTGTGATGTTTGTGATGGTGTTAAAAGATGTTTCTTCTATTGTCACAGAGCCCTTTCCTTCCCAAGGAACTCTCCTGGTTTATTAGCTCAGTAGATGCTGGTAGGTGTTCAATGTAACTACAACTGTGCTTGTTGGATAGCTTGTTTTTACAAAATTCCTTTAAAACTGTTACCTTTTGCTCATGAAGCAGATAGGTTAAGAAAGAGATGTTATTGGTAGATAAAACTTCAGTTCCTTGAAATCCTAGCCATGCCCAAGGCACAATAGAATCTATAGAAAATATTGATAGACTTCAATAAGGCCAGGATTTTACTATCAGTATCCAGTTTTTACTGTAATATAGTCCTCACAAATGTGCTTCCTCTGTGGAAGAGGCTTTTTGAAAGGCTTTCAGACAAGCCTTTCCATCACCAGAGTGGCCGCAGATCAAAAGCTTGAACTGCTCAGACTACGTCATAGATTTACACTATAATATAATGAGGGAGCTGTGTATTGCATCTGGAAATTCAACCAAAAGCCTCAATCAGAGGATGCTGAGCTCTGTCATTAAACAAAATGCCAACCTTTCTCCAAGCGCTAGGAAGGCAAATAAATACAAAGGCCAGAGCTGGTTAAAAATCATACTTTTTTTTAAATGTCATTAATTTAAAACAAAAAACAAAAAACAAAAAACAAAAAACAAAAAACAAAAAAACAAAAAAAAATCCCAAAACCAACCAAACAAACCAAATTTGCCTGATTTAGTAAGAGCACTGAGCACTACACATTCCTTAATCTGATTTCCTGCATTGCAGCCCCCACCCAGCCAAGGCTCCCTTTTCACAAGGACTTTTTTCCCAGGACGTTTTATACAGGGCTGATCCTTTCTATTTGAGAAGGAAAGGTGACTTTAGCCATAAACAACCATTTTATATTTTGTAGCTGCCTTCTGAATCACCTTTTGTAGGGTGGGTAAATTACTCTCATGTTTTTATTCCTTAAAACAAAAGGATAAGTCTCCTATAGTCCAGGAAAAAGAAAAGGCAAAAGTCAGACCTCAAATTTCCAGTGTTCCCATAGTGGGCCAGTGGACTCTGCTATAGAAAGTTTCAGAAATACTCAAACTCAAAATACGAAACAAAACATTCCCCCTGCCAGAGCTGGTGTGGCATCTGTAGCCTAATGTTAAGTTTACTTCTGCATTAATGGTAAATTAGTACATTAGAAGTATCTGCAAACCCAGTAAGCGGACTCTCTGAGTCAACTGAGGCTCTGTATACCACGTCCATACTTGGTTCTGTAGTGACATGGCTGAGTATCAAAAAAAAAATATCAGAACTGAGTGCAAAAGTAGTAGAAGGATAAGTGAGACCTCATTAAAAGACCTCATCCATTTGATTTCCTTCAAGACTGGGAAAACTGCCTTTTCCTGACTTTGGTTTCTAGAGCTCTGAACTTCTTGTTTCAGTGTCAGTGCTAAGTAGTCAGAGCCTAACCCTAGTGGCAATTCAAAGTGAAATTAGTATTAGACTTGTGTGGATCAGAACTCTTTTAAGAATGTTTCCCTTGACCCCTTCATCAACAAGAAAAGCCATCCTAGGGAGCTGCATGCAGAAAATTCTATTAAAAACCTGTTCTTTACATAGAAATCTGAACCTAAGATTTTTAGTCAATTTTCCAACTTAAATTCGGCCTTTGTGTTAGGCAGGCTTCATGATGCCTGAATTTAGTTGGTTTTCACAAGGTTGAAGCTTGCTTCCATTTATGTAATACATATGTAATAGAGGAATGGACTAAGGGTGACATTGCAGAGGTAGCTATAAATCTTGAGGGTTTATGTGTATGTACGTATATTTCTAATTAGGTGTAATGCATTGCTCCTTTCAAACTGTCGGTGTGATTGTTTTTTGATTGACCCTGGGCACTTTACCTCTGCTTTTATACCTGCTCATACTATATCAGTTGTCAGTATTTGGAGTGTTTGACATAGCTGCTGCCATTGTAAATTGAAAGATGGAACCATGGGCCAGATTGCTTTTATCTGTTATCTAGTTTTGATCTTTTCATCTGCTCTTTGCCAAGTAATGTCAGCCATGATTATTTCTAACTTGCCAAAATTCTGAACGGCTTTTAAACAGGTGATATTTTCCTATAAAAAGACTCTACCACAAGCATATTTCTTTTTCCAGCCCCAAATGTCACCTTTTCTCCCATAATTACAGTGGTCTAAGTGACACATTTCTGGACTACTGACAGTTTTAAAGATTTGCTGTTTGTGGGTATTGCAATTACTGTGCATTACTTTCTCCCTTCTGAGAGGAGTGAAATTATTTCCATAGATGTTGCTGCCTTCACAGTTTTGCCTTTGATTTTGCACAGTTGGCTCTAGACTAGATCTAGATTTGGAAGTAGCTGGCAATAACTTAATGTCAAGCAAATAAATAACTTTGGACTTAGCTACTGCCATCACTTAGATGAAATCTTTCCTTAACTTTTTCTTTCTTGCCTAGAAGCATTTGCAAAAGTCTGTATCCTGGTAGAGTTTGTGGGCAAATATTTTTGTGCCTAGGGTCGCTTATGGATGCTAGTGATACCTCTCATTACAATTATTCTCTTATCAGGGTACATCTCTTGAAAGTGTATGCCCTGTATAAGTGCAGCTTTTTGTGATGATGCTGTGTTTAGCACATTGGATGCTGATGATACTTGGGGTCTATGTATTTCTGCTGACATTCCACCTCTTCATGTAGAGAAAGAGTAGGTTGAAAATGAAGATAGTAAGCTTACTGGGCAAGTCTAAGTTCACCATTTACTTGGTCTGTTTTATGGGTTTCCATTTAAAGCCACAAATAAAACAAAGTGATCAATAAACATCACATGACATCATGCAATTTAAGTGACAGATACTGTAAAAGAAATATGATAGTTCTTTGTCTCTTCTTCTCTTTTGTTTCAAAATAAACACCTGGAAACGCCAGACACAAACCAGAGATCTACTTGTGGTCTACTCACCGTTTATTCTATGTATCATAGCAAACGTTTCCGGGACAGACTTACCCAAGTCTTCTACAAACTCTAGAAGGCAGATTCTCACTACTGTATTTGAACAGTAATTACAAATTTTAGTATTTCAGATTTGAATAGCAAGCTACATAAATCTGTTTGCTGGTCTGCACTGCAGATCTCTGGAACTTAAAGAACTACACCGTGAATTTGTAAAAGAATTGACTCCTTTATTGATTACTTTTGGACAATTGTTTTTTAATTTATGCACACTTAGACAATTACATCCAAAAATTGCCTACCTAAATTAGGAGCCTGAAACAGGAATTTAAAGAACAGAAAGAACAAGAGCAACAATAGACTTCACAGTCAGTCTCCTTTAAGTCCTTGGTATAGTCACAAAGTTAAGATACAAAAGCATTTGCAACAACAACATAGTGGGCAGAGAGTATAAAAGAGAGGCCATGCAGCCATTAAGGCAATTAAGAAAGATTAAAATTGCTTGTGGTGGAAAGACCCATTAATCAAGAGGCCAGAAATCACAGCATGTTGGAGAATATACTTCAAAAAAAAAAAAAAAAAAAGGGAAAAAAAAAAAGAGAACAACAGGCTAAATATATCCCATACCAGAGTTCCCATTAATGGGAATTCATATTAATCCCTCAGATATTGTTGGCTCCATAGTTAGGTTTTCCATTTGCACACAGGAGCAGCACCGATGAAATGCATTGTAACTGATGTACAAACTAGCAGTATTTGTGAAGGGAAAACAGAGCTAACTCAAGAGGGAAAGGGTGTATGCTGCTCAGCCTTCTGCAGGAGAGGGACAGGTATTACAGTTATTCACCGCCAGCAACAATGATGAACAAGCCCCCATTCACGACCCTAAAGCTGCTGTACAAAGACAACGCGATGCCTGTCAGGAGGATGGGTAATTGAAAATCCTTACATTTGCAAAATGCCTGTGGGCATCTAATGCAAGTCTTCATATGGTAATGAGGAGAGGAAACAAAGTGGGAGGGCTACTGAGCATGTTAAAACTTGCACCTGAAATAATTGAAAATTGGCTTAGACGGGCATGTAACCAGCCTAAACCAGCTCTAGGGCACTCAGCTTCATCCTCAGCAGCAATGTCACCACCCAGTTCCAGGCCTATGCCTGTTGTCTGAAGGAGCAGCTACAGGTGGGCAGGAGCTGATTTGCTAACTGGTTTTGCAGAAATAGCTACAGCTGTTTGAGGGTTTTTTGGTTGGTTTTGATTCAGTTTTCTTTTAAAGCAAACTGAAAAGCAGAGGTGCAAATAGGTAAGGTTTTTTCAGAAGAGGTTGAGTTCAGTAGTTTTTTGAACCTGAAACTAACTCCTAAAATTGTTCCTCAAGAATTTTCTGCTTCTTGACTCAAAATGAAATTTTATTCATTAATTTGAGCTAATAGTATGGAAAAATAATTTTAAATTATCAAAACTACTGAATTCAAATTCTTTTCAATTCTGAAAACTACTGAATATTATAAACACCCAAACCATGCTGTTTTGGTTGATTGGCTTGCAAGCATTCTTGAGATGCTTTGTTGTTTCAGGGAGGGGTTTATTTATTACTTTTATAGGTTTTCTAATTGCCATCCAGGTGAGGAAAATGCTTTTTACAAAGCTGAATGTGATTCTGGAGTATACAGAAACAGATGAGGCATCTGGACTTCTGCATTCATGAGGCAAATCATCACTTTGGGATTTTTAATGTAGTTGGTGTATGTTTCAGGGAGTGTTTCTTTGGTTAACATTACCAAAAGATATTGTTAGAGACATTATAGGAACCAAGATTGCTTAAGAAAAGAAGGCTGGTGTCATACTTACCTTATAGTAGCTTTGGTGTATAATGATAAATATGGGATAAAAATCTATTCTACTGCAGGTATTTCATTATTTCTAGAGAGGTCAAGTATACACAGATTTCCTTTAATTTCAAGCAAGGATACAGGCATCTAGATTTTCTTAACATCTATTACTTCATTTCTTTGTTTTAGCACAGAAAAACTCACACAATTCCTAGAAAAGCCAAAGACTCAAATATCAAGTATCCTGAAGCAGTTGATTTTTAGGATCCTGCATCATTATGAAACAACATGGTCTGATATAGGGCACCTCTGCTCCAGCTTTTGCTGGCAAATAATTTCTTTACAAAGGTTCTTCATAGTTAAAAAAACCCGTAGTGTAGTAGCTTTTGGCTGAGCAAGCGAGCCTGAAGAGCTGGCTGTCCCCTTGACTGCAGAGAGCAACAGCCTTTTCCTATACAGCAGTCGCATTGTGCTTTTGAAGATCTCTGAGTCTATTTTGATACCAAATATGTGTTATTGTTTTGGGAGGCAAAGGCACTGGGTTGATGTCTGTTGTCTGCAGTGATAGAGAAGCCTGGGGTTTCAGGATTCTTGATCTTGGTGCTATTTATATTCTAGTAAACAAATATTTTATTGTTGATGTGTGGGTGTTCAGCTGTCACAGTAGTGTCTGAGAATATTAGCCAGTTTTTAGGTGCTGTACGTCTGTTGTCTGCCATTCCTGTTCTATATACAATCACCTCACTGTTCTCCTATTGCAGCTTCTCAATTTTACTACATAAGCACATCTTCTATCATATTGTTTATCCATGCATGGAGCAAGAAAATAATCTGACTGCACCATTCTGGACCTCTTGACATTTATAGAGAGTTGGGATTTAGACATACCATAGAAGGAATTGCACTACTCAAGATGCGAAGTGATTAAGATGTGAACAAGGATTTCAGCAGAAGCAAGGTCAAGGTAAAGATGAACTCAGGCAGAATTTCTGAGGTAGGAATAAGGAGAATGGGAAAGGTAGTTTGGTGCTGTGAAAAAGCAGTTTATTGTTTTCAATTTTGCACTGCTGGGGTAGAAATATAAAGGTCTTTAATATCCTTTAATTATGCCATGCCTCTCAGAGCACAGAGATGGCAAACAGTGACATGTTGCTGCAGTTCCCTTTGCCTCCCTCTGATTCTCTACTTCTCCCTCCTCCTGATTCTTTCCCCTATATTCTTTTGCTAGACGCTTGATTTGAATGGTTTATATACACAAATCTCTTTGTTATAATTGGCTTTTACAATTTTCATGTATTTCTGTTCTCAGGAATTCAAGAACTCTTCTGGTGTCAAAGAAGTCACCGCAGCTCTTACTGCCTATGTCTGATACCAGGAAGAAACAATGCTTCCATGGAAATAATGTTCAGTTTCCAGGTCAGTTTTGTTTTGCTTTTCTCATTATCTGTCCTCCCATAATAGCTCTTTCATATGCAGAGTAGCTTGTAGGTATCAGATCTGCTTATGGAAAAACTCTGGTCCAGCCACGGAGAGGACACCCACCCCTCCAACGTACTCATGCTAGGCAGAGGAAACTAGAAAGAAAAATGGCAAGGAGGGAAGGGTTAAGTGCAGATCTTCACAAGGGGACATAAAGGCTGCTGTTTCGTAGTTTGAGTGTGCCAGATCTAGTAAGTTTTTTGGGGGTTTTTTGTTAAAAATCTCAGTGCAATTCTTTTTAATGCTTATATGTTAATTCCAATGTACACATGTAGATGTTAGCCAAACTATTTGCCTTTTCATACTAGAAAAACCTAACCAGCTATATAATAAATTAGATAACCTACCACCAACATTTGACAAATGTTTTCATTACAGTCTTTTCACTTTTCCTTTTTCCAACCTTTTTTCTTTTAGATGTCTTTTAATGTGGCCTTAGGTACTGTAGCATTAATGCTAAAAATACAAGTTAACATTTAATGAAATATTTTAACTAACTGAAAGTAAAACTTACCTTTTTTAATATTATTATTATTTTTGGTACTCCAAATCTTAAAAATGTTTGGGCATTTTACTCTTGTTTGGAATTTTAAAACCCCTCATAATGTGGCACCTCTAAAACCTCTGCAAAATGGATTTTTCATTTTCTTTGTGGCTTTTCGTGGCTATGGGCATCTGCATCAAAAGAGAGAGAATTTTTGAGTACAAGTTCCTGATCTCATTTCGTCCTTCAGGTTAAGCACCCTCACTGATTACCACTGCTCCATTTAAACAGGAGGGAGGCAACCTCTTCACAAGCCGAATGCCATTTAGGGCTCTTAGGGTGGACGCAGTCACTGTGTTGATGAGAGGTAGCGCGGGCAGCACCAAGTTACCCTTTCACATGCTGTTGAGCATGCGCTGTCATGAGTCTTGTTAACGGGGGAAGAAAGGTACCTCCTACTCAACTCCCTCCCCCACTGATAAATTGCTAGCACAGCTTTGAGTCAACAACCTTAAATGCCATCAGGAAACCAGTTGGTGGCCAGCACAGATCCCAGTGAGAGAAACTGTTTTGCAAACCTGACTCACTGCAACAATTTCAGTTCCTGACTGGGTAGAATACTTTGAGTTAGAGATGATGAAGGCATACGAAATGATAATGAAGTTTGTGCTTGAGAGAAGAGCTTGCACCACAGGGCTAAGAACAGGAACTTGTATTTTAAGTCTAGGAACAGTTACAAAGATGATGTTCAGCTTTCCATTGCTCCCCTTAGTTTTCCAATAGCTTAAAACCTAACTGTACAGCCCAACTGCCATCACAAATAACAAAGGTCTCTCTTTAATGGCAAAAAGCAAGACAAGCCATACTTCTCATCCCCTTCCATAGCATTTAACTCTTTGTTATTTACATGAAGTTCAGCTAGTGAGCTGTTACGTATGTGCAGTCCTCCTCGGGGTGCCAGATAATGTATTGCAGTCCCTCAACCAGAATAGAAATGGAACTGGACATAAGAAATGCCTCAGGAAACTGGATATCAAACACAAAGCAGGTACTTCTATAATGTCCGTGAAAATTTCCGCAAAGAAAATGAGCTATTGCTCCAAATAAGTACCTTAGTGATACTCAGTAGGAATGCCTACTCATTTTCATTATATTTTCCCAAGAAACAGACAAATTACTTTATTACTGCAATCATAGCCATCTTGAATGTAAATGCCACCTTCCAGATATTTAGCCCAGTTTAGCCAGCAGACTTGGCCAATAACAGCAGCCAAAATTTGGTATCATTTGATCTTCTCTGTTATATAAAAAAGTCAGTCCCATTCTGATTATTTTTGCTAGTATATAGTGCCAGATAATATTGATAATTCTTTTTGCTTAATGGGATTACCTTAAAAAGAACAAAGTAGCTGGATATGGGGCTTTTAGCTTTGTATTTCTTTCCAAGAACACATTATCTTTTCTAAGTTTTTATGTGTTTAATCTATGGGTTAAAATAAATATAAAATTAAAAAAAAAATCAGTTTAATTAGTTCACATATACTTTATAGTTTGTATTAAGCCTCTCGTGGAAGAGGTGACAGATGTAGTGGACCTTCAAATACTTCATATCCACCACCACTTTGTGCGTGTACATCTGCAGTTCAGAACGTGCTCTTGGTACACATGAACAGAGCAGCAATCCTACTGATGTGCTGGAAGTTAAACATATCTTGAAACAGCACATGAGATTCATTCATGTTTGTTTGAAGTTTCAGTGAAACCTTCCTCTCAAATTTACCATAGTAAATTTCTAATGATTAAAGTATAAATTAGCAACTCTGCATATACAATTCAGTAAATAAATTGACTGTGTTGATGTTAGCAGGCATTGTGAAAGATACATGGGAAATAAAAACAAACCTAAAAAGATAGTTCATTCTCAGTTATACAATGAAAAAATGTCTGGTTATTTATTGTTCATTGACAAATATTTTCATAGCAAATGAAGCATAAAGAAATTTTGCACAAGAACAGTTCTGGATAAAAAATCAAAAGAACTCCTTGCTAGATGTGATGTTATGAAATAACCATAGATTTTTAGCTCCATATACACATTCATGCTATTGTCTGTATAACTTAAAACACTGAAGAATAAAAGGCTGATATGCACAGCAGAGGTAACTTTTCTGAGATGCTTTACATTTTGGTTCACAGGCACCGTAAGTATTAATATTCATCATGTTCTAATTTCCTTATTCCTATGCCAAGCTCAGAATCACTTAGAATTAAGACTTCTGTTTTGTTCTTATTGTATATAGTTCTGTCTGATTTCACTTCAGCTTGTGTAGTTCCACTTAAATAAGCAACTGTGTATGATTGCTTTCCAGCTTCAAACCATGATACGTGGAGGAAATAAACTTCCCTACATGTTTCTGGTAAGAGATGATGTCTGCATGTTCATTTTAACATATGATTTGAAAAACTCTGAAACCCAAGTCCTACAATTAGATATGTGTAGTTTCCACTGCCCTTTTTCAGTGTCTTATTAAAACCTTCTTCAAGACATCCTGACCCCTTGATGTAAGTTATTGTCTTCAACATATCACAGTGTTTATGTGCATCCTTTCTTTTTCTTTTTCCTTTTTTTTTTTCCTGTTTGGTATCTTGGCTTCCAGAGCTACAGATATTCCTATCTTTCCATATAGAATCTGTGGAACAGAATTTGTTGTAGGCAGTGAGAAAATCAAATTTGATAATCACTGATAGATTCAGTGTATTTCCATAACTCACTATGCTTCTCCAAAGGATTTCACAATTTCACTGATGAAGGGGACTGAAGCTCCATCTGGACAGACAGTGTTAAAATCATGTCATTATAAAATGACATAAATCAAAGAAATATTAGAAACCAGCAATACTGCTGTAAGAATTGTAGTGAAATTGCTAATATCTGGATGAGCCCAGAGTCTAAAGACCTTAGAAACCACACATATTCTGGTAAAGGGTCCAATGTCACGAATACAAATATTCTGTCTAAAAACTATGAGGACTTCAGACTTAGGAATTCTTGCTATTGAACTCTTTTTTTGGGGGGGGATGGTGCAGAGACCTATTTCAAATGTTTTCATAATGGCATGTTTTACCAGAGCCTGTAACACAGGTTGGCTAGCACGTATATCAGGATGAAAAAAAATCCCTATCCATATACATAAAAAATCCTGCAAGGTTATTAAAGTTAGCAAAATGAAATCTTCCATGTCTTGTGCCAGCACAACTTCATATACCAATGTTCACACTTTCTTCTTCTTTTAACTAATTTTCCAAGTCCGAAACAATAAAGAGAAAAGGAATTTTGCTGCTGAATTCAAGCATAACCGGGTGTTATCCAGAGGCTAAATTCTTTTCCTGCTTAACATAAGAACATAATAAGAACATAAGAGGCATACTGGTTCAGAACAAAGGTCAGTGTAGCCCAATATCCTGGCTCCAACAATAGCCATAAGTGGGTATGAAGGGAAGAGTAGAGAACTGGCCTTGCATATCTGATGCCTCCCCCTAAGTATACTCCCAGCTCTCAGCAACTCACAGCTGAAGAATTTCCTGAAATGGGTGTAGTGCTGGTGTTTCAAAACCCTCTATACATTTCTGTTTTGTGGTCTTGCCCAGCCTCCCCTTGCAGCTATGTAAACTTACAGTATTTACTAACTGGCACCTAGATTTTGTGGCAGAAGTGATTAATGTCATTAGGGGCTCAAGGGTAATACTTTCACTATATCTTCATTAATACAGTGGTTCTGGAACAAATCTGGTGATTTACAGGTATGCAATGAGAAATGAGGATATGTTCAAATGATTACTGTGTTTTCTTTAAAATATTTATGCAGACATTGTGAACTGAGATTAAAAAAAAAAAAAAGAGTGGGTTTTGGTAGGGTAGGACACTAATAAACTGTTGATAAAAGACGAGCCTGTGGGCTGAATGCAGAGATACTCAAACTGTTCAGGCAGGATGCTAGAGGCAAAGAGATAGGTGATTACCTCTGAATGATGCAGTTCTGAATAAGAGGAGAATAACTGACAGAAGCCTATAGACATTTTTCAACCTTGTTGAGGAGTAGGTGGACATGAAATGTTATACCTTATTCAGTGGCAAATTCCAGTTAGATTGCTCTCAGACCAGATTACAATAGATTCTTGCATCTGCCTTCCTCAATTTTTCAAGCATTTCTTTTTCTTCCTTTTTTTAACGACATTTATCCATTGTTTGTAATTACGTAGATTATCTCTCTGACACCGTGCCACTCATTTATATTTCCCTATATTTAGCAAATATGCAAAATGAACCAAATGCAAAGATATATACAACAAATCTTCCTGACTGTAAGTGCTTGCAAACAACAAAGACACTTGAATATTCTGATGACAGGGCTTGTATAAGGACCCACGTGGCTAGACTGAGCAAATCTTTTATTTTCTGTGCCTACTGTAACCAGCCGTATCTCCTGCTGTTCTGAATCACTAGGTTCAAATCATTGGCTTCCAAGAATCCTGTAGTTGGAAATGTTGAAGGCAGGAAAACTCTAATGGGTCATTTCGGACAGCCTCCTGCTAGGACATGATTATTCCCTCTGGAGCTATGTTAGTGCTTGATGAACAGCAACACTACCCACAAATGAGGCAATGTTGTCCAAAACAAAGATGAGCAGAAAGAAGATACTGGTTAATATGGTCAACAGACACCTTCCTCTGTAGCCTGTGCTTTTATTTTGTGTTGTCTTCAATTTTATTCCTTGCATTGGAAAGGCATGAAAAGAAAGTCTTGTTTGAAAAGCCCCAGGAGAAACCAAACTCCTAAATTTATTAATCTGTGTTGGTTTCATTGTGTTTGAGTAGTGAGGAATATTCTAAGGTAAACACAATCACACATTTCTCAGGCATCTGCACATTTTCTCTGACATGTGGGGTTTTTTTTCCTGAGTGTGTGTATGGATTTTGTAGGGTGGGAGATGTTCTGTTACCTATTAGTAGATTTGGTGTGTCCCTCAAAGGATGTTTCATTTGATAAACGGATTGCTTCTGGTCCCTGATAACTTATGAATCCACACTAACATCATCAACTGGCTATTTTTCCAATGAGATGTTTTAGTAAGATTGTTTCAGTGAGAGTGAGTTCTATAATCTAAATTTCTGTGGCAGGAAAGTTATTTTTTGGAGTGATGGTAAATATCTTTCTTTCCTGACAAAAGTGTCAAAAGCAGTGGAGATATTTTTAAACCAGCCTGGTAAGAGGATGTTGGATCTATAGTTGGTAAAATATTCTGATGGGGTGAGACCCAGTTGAGGAAGGGGATTCTCAGTGCTAGTCTTTAGTGTTCACTTTTAATGAAATTTTCCAAGAATTTTAGTATCAACATTCTCGATCTGCAAGTCCTTTAGAGTCCTTAATGGTTTCTGCCTATGCCCACGGCAGTAGCTATGAATGTTTTTATCTAATCTACTTGGTGATGAAGCTGTATTCAATTTCATCTCATGATTAGATCTTTGCAATCCACCTACATCCTGTTACATCACAAGACTAGAGCCAAACCAGAGCTGTGGTTTGTTTGTGAAGGGGTGTTATGTGAGCAGCCTGCATTGTCTCCACTGTTACTTGAAAAGAATTTTTTACTGCAGTTTTCTCCTTAAATAGTTGTGATCCTTGCTAGAAACCATCTCCCTTTTTTGTGTGATTCTGCATCAGTGAAGATGAGCTGGTGTGCCTTCAGGGATCAGGAATGTGTCAACCTTCACTCTGATAGGTGGCTCCTTGGCCAGTGGAGCTCTGCATCGTATAGTCTCTGCAGAGTTGTAGGCTCTCAGGTGACACTATAAAGCTCAAGTTTACCCAAGATTTGAGGAAAATGGGGAGATGCCAA
>JBCJKH010036474.1:17747-41588 GCA_039877255.1 Loriculus beryllinus
GGGGAAGGGGGGAGAGAGAGTGTACAGGCAACTCTTATGTATCGGCTTGTTTCCCTAATAGAGATGAACATTCCTGGTACAAAGCTTTATTCACTCACAGTCTAACCTGGGACATACATATATATGAAAAGACTATTTCCTGTGGGAGTATATTATATATGGATTGATAGACTAATTGCTAGATAGATAAAACAGAGTAAAACAGTATTAGAAACTTAAAATCTTAATGTTACAAATGAAGCTTTCCTTTGGCAGTATTAAAAAAAATAATCTCCTCTTATATTTATTCCATTCCTCTCATAAGTGTATATCAGAAATAATAATTAATGTTGCTCTTTTAATATGAAGAGGGAAAAATATTGCTGTTGAATGATATGGGGGGGTAATTCCTGTCAACTCTAAAATTAAATACATATTTGTGCAGAATAGTCCAGCATAGTCATATATTCCTATCACCTAGCCCCATGAGCTAGAAAGGGTTTCACATGTTCTCTCCTGAAGTAAGGGTCTTAAATTAGACCTCAGTTTTTCTTACTTGGAAGCTTGGCTCTTGCAGTGCACGAATATATATTTATTTATTATTCCCTGCCTTGCAGATACTTTTTGAGACAAACCCACTCAAGAGCTTAAAATGTTCCAGGCGAGGTGGGAAGATGAAGCCTGCAGAGAGGGCAAAAGAACAAGAATTCTCAAAAATTTACGTTGACTTCATCACTCAAAACAGGATTTTATTGGGCATCTGTAAATGGATTTTAAGTAGGATTTTCCCATGTTTTCTCCCAAAGCTGATTTAAAATCTAATATTATTAGATTGGTCACAGCCTTCATATTTTAACTGTCAAACCCAAAGCCTGAAAGGTGATTCATTCAAAGCTTGCTAAAATATTTGCTCAGCAGCACAATAGTGTGTGATGGAAAATAAACTCCTCTGGAGCATCTCACCCTATCAGCCATGGCCTGCAGCAGGAAAAGAATGAGGGAAGGTCAGTCAATTATGTGTGGTAATCACCGTAAGCATATTATCTGAGACACAGATGTCTTCCCTGACCCCACACGACATAGCTATTAACCCCACAGTAGTATAAAAATGGGGAGGAGGAGGAGCCGGTCCCCTAGGTAAACCAGACCTTTTCAGTCAAGGCTTGTCCAGCAGCTCGGGGTAGTTGTGACGGCGAGGGCACTGTTGTGGGGAGCTGCCCCCGTGCACGGCGGGCGGCACGGCCGCCTTTCCTCTTCAGGGACCTTTCTATAGACCTAGTCATGTGAGATAAATAGTTGCATCATCGGAAAAAGGCGACTGGCAAATTGACTCGTGAGATATTTCGGGAGCGTAAACAGCCCTGGAATGCTGGGCGCTGCCCACGGTTTTACGGGAACAACTTTTGTGTTCTTGAGTACACTTGCATAGTTGGTGCATTAGTGCTGATAAAGTGTAATACCACTATCATGCAATTGTCTAACACTTGTAGAAAACAGAGATGATTTTCTCATTACACTGAGTAACGTGCTGATTACCACATATGGCTCCTTTTGGGTTCAAGTTCCTTCTATATTTTCTTCAGAAAAATGATCGGCTGCTTATTCAAGTGAAAGGGATTTTTTCCAGTGCAATTGTTCAAACACATCAAGCAAGCAAAGCAGAGTTGGAAACTGGCTATTTAAACTGTTGAAGCTCAAGGCTCATTTAAAAGTTTGCATGTGAAATTTGGTTGCTGTGTAGGAAACATGCATCAGTAAGAGATGAAGTGTCCTTCACTAGCTCTCAGCTTCCTAACACCAAGCATGAACCCTGAAAGTAGGTCTCTATTTCTTGTAGCCTTTGGAAATTCTTTTCTTTAGGTGATGCTTTGTTACCTTTGGGGAGGCCATTTTCTATTTTTCTACCAAAAAGATGAATGACCATTAAGCAATACAAGCTATTGCAGTGCTGCACAACATGCAGTGCAAAAGAGTCCATAACTGACCAGATTTCTGTTTTTTCTCCTTTTTAAATAATTGATTTTAATACCTTCCCATCCTCTGTCATGCTTGTAACTGAGACAGGACTGGGCCTAGTAAACACCAGAGCATGAAGGGAATGTTTTGCTCATCAGATTGGCCAGAGAATGTAGCAGAAGAATCCCCAGGTTTCCTTTCTGACACAGGGAATTATTAAAAGATACCTTCTTTGATAGTGTCTCCTTTCCCAGGGTTAATCACCATGTGAGTGAGCATTTGCACGCATTGCTGAGCTACAGGTTAGAGACAAGGAAAGTGGTGGGTTGAGCACTTGGCTAAGCCTAACCACCGGACTTCCAGGAAAGGAAAATCTATTAGAGATAAAGGATTTTGACGTGGTGCAGGGCAAACACAGGTTGCCTCTGTCAGTGACCTCAGGGGTGACCTGAAAGCAGATGAAAAGGATGGTGGAGATGACTCACTAGGATAACTGGCTGGGCTGAAGGGAATGTTGCAGGTTCATATCATAGCCACTGCTGACCAAATTCAGCTGGAGTCCAAAGAAGAGATTTGGGCTATCTTCCCCATGTGTAAATCCCCTGTGGGAGTCTTGGCTATGTGGAAAGATACCATTTGCACTTCCTCCTATTATTATGGTCAGTCTTGAATTTTGGTCATCTTATAGTCCCTTATTAAACTTCCATCCTATTGTCCTTTTAGCCCTATGTCTAAATGTTGCTAAGTAACCTCCTGTGTCAAATACTTTTTCTGCCAGGAGAGAATCTTGCATCAGTCACCTATTGTGACTGCCAGATTAGATACCGTAATGTGCTCAACATGGGACTGCGCTTTACTTCTATCTGGAAACTGCAGCTGATACAGGATTTGGCAGACTACTTGTTAAGCAGCATCTTTTCCTCTAGCACATTAAAGCAGCACTGAACAACTTGTACAGTTAATTTACTGGCCCCTGGGCTAATTTTTAAGTTTGGAGATTTAGAAATTTTGTTATTTTACCTTTTAGCTCTAAACCCTACCTGTTGGAGTGAGCAGGTCTGCTGAAGAACGCATTGCTCCATTTACAAGCAATGAAGGCTGTAAGACCTTACCTCTGAGAGAAAGCAAGCAGTGCATACCTGGAGCTCTAGCAAGTTGTGGTTTCTACGAGCCTCTTTTATCATGTTTTCTATGGGGCCAAATAAAAGCCAAATTCTGACTATCACTTATGTAAGTAGAAATCAGGAGTAATGCTATTTAAATAATATGTAATTAGGCTAAAGCGAATGAGAATGGAACTTGGTCCCAATTGATTATGTATTTGAGGTCAGTTAAAATAATTGAACAGCCTTTTCTGCCTCAGCTTAATGCAGTGGTTCTGAAGAGTTCATCACCTGCTCTTGGCTCTCTTTTCTGTTTGTAGCTGATAAGTCATCTTTAATGTGTTTGCTAATATTACTTTTCCATGTAAGCACTGGTTATAGTTCTATGTGATAGCAACAGGGGAGGGGGAAGAGAGAGCGAGCGGGCAATAATTTCACTGACACAGAAACTACTCTAAAAATGCATTAATGTGTCTTAAGTGAAATTGACGTACTTTGAAATATGTATTTTCTATAGGCAAAATTAAATTTTACTAACCAAAACCAGAGGTAGACAGAACTTCCATAGCATCATTCCCGGATACATATTAAATAGTATCAATGGTTTCCATCAATGTATTTGTAAAACATTATGAAGTTTCACATATAGATAGCACGTCTAATTCAGTCATGCTTTGTCAGTTACTCTTTTTCTTATGTGATAGTTTATTTTTCTAGAGGAAATATTTGATAAAACCCATAGTAATTTTAAATAAACGATTTACTATGTTAATACTTGTCACTTTTATGCTCTTCAGTTCCTCCTTGTTGATATTCTCTTAACCTTATATGTCACAGCAAAAGCAGAGCATCTTCCATAAAGCTGCGGGAAGTCAGAATTTAAATTGGCTTTTATCCTCTAAATTTTGTCCTAACTATAAATAATCATAGCTGGCAAAATAATTTTTTTTTTAAGAAAAAAGAAAAGTCCATCTTGCAATACAGTTTTATCTTTTACCTAAAACCTTCTCCTGAATTATGAGAATAACCTGAGAACTGTTGTTAATTCATCACCTATAAGTGATTTAGATGCCAAGGAGCTAAACAGTACTCATTTCTTTATGGTACAGAAGGAAATAGGTCTCTATATACTTAATAAGCATACTGGTTGCAGGGAAACTAATCACTCACATGTGGTGACTTCAGCATGAGAAACTGCATATATGAATTGCATTCGGTACGCATGTTTGAGCACTTCACCTGCACACTGCAAACTGCTCCATCTGCAGCATTGCGTCTCAGCCTTGCTGAAAAGCTTCAAATACCTGCAGCTGAAAACACAATATGAAACGTGGTGTCCTGCCACTCTCACCCATTGCAGTAGTTGGAAGGACAGCATAAGGCAAGTCAAGTCTGGCTCAGTGACAGGTAACTACACCTTCACCTGCCTTTTTTTGTTTTCAATGTAGTTTGGGCTTCCAAATTATTTCATTGCTTTTAAAAGGACTGATGTAGCTCTATGTGTCAAGAGATGCAAAAAAAAAAACCAACCCACATTTCCCATAAATGCTACAGTATGGTGATGAAAAAGTTTTTCACAGATTGCAGTGATGTTTGCATGAAGTATCCAAATACCAGCTGTTTCCAAATACATGCTGGGTTTTGTACTGGACCTTGTAGGAGACGCAATGCACTTTATAAGTGAGATGTCCCAAACCAAAGCTAAAGTTGTGTTGGTTATACCTACAGTGTAAGCAGGAGTTTGTTTCTATAAACTGATGTTTACAATTTTCTGAAAGGACTGGGAACTTTTGGGAAATGCATGGATAATTACTAAACACAGAGGTCTGTATTTAGACAAGGTTAAATATAGGTATAAACTCAAAAATATGACTTTGCATCAACCCAAAATTTCTCTATATTAAACACTTCTGCCTACATCTGTCAAATTGTTTGAGTCAAAATGTATTTTCAGTATGCCTTTAACTGAAAGGGTAGAGGGGTTAAGTTGCTGTCATACCAGCTATGTGCTCTCCCTCCCATTTCTGTGACAACATCTTGCCTGCATTCTCATCTGTGAATATCTATCTTAGCAAGAAAAGCGTGGCCCAGTGATGGCAGAGGCTTTTTACTACTTTTGAACAGGTCTTCAATATTAGCTACATAAGTAACAGAAACCTGCACAAGGAAAAATCTAGAAGAGAAAACTTAGAGGAATTGTGGTTTTGCTCACAGTTTCCTACCTGTCACTGTCCAAGAATCAGCAAATTGGATGCCAGTCCTGCAAGTTCCTGAGTGTCGCTGTGAAGTGTACAAAGAGACTGGCTTTGGACTTTGATTTAGGGCCTGAAGTGTCAAGGTACAGAGCATTTTGCATAAGATCCCCAAGAGTTTTTATTGACCTCTCTTGTACTCAGAATCTTGCAGAATACTACTCCCAGAGCTCCAAGTAACAAAATCCTTTTCATCACAAGTGTTCCTTACTCTTGTCATCGAGGAGTGTTTAAATTCCTCATGTCATGCTTTTTTGTGCTAATGTTGCACACTTGCTGGGCTTAATATACTGTAGAGTACAGATACCAATGGTGTGCTCTTGCAGGTTATTATATTGGCCATCTTGATGTCCCATCATGGGTTCTCACATTGTCCTGCTCAATCACTGCATCCTTTGGCTGTTACTTTACTTCCCTGTTCCCTTCTCCTCTGACTCTCCTTCCAAGCCCCCAGCTGCATTAGCTCTTCCTTTCCACCAGGCAGTCAGACTCTGACTCCCATCTTTCCACACTTCTCTCCCAGGTCCTTTGCACATGCTGAAGACACAACTCAGAAGAGTGTCACTGACACAACTTCCATGTACATCCTTTCCTGATATTTGTCATGTATATGCAGTCACCTACCCAGATGCAACTTGTGTAACTGCTCCCTCCCGTATGGATGCCTTTCCTTCTCCATCGCTTTAGCCTGACTCAGCTGCAAAAGCATGCAGCAAAACAGCTGGTTGGCTTTTTTCTCCTCTGCCTTCAGCAAACCCTGGATCAACTCTCCTAATCCCTACAAAGGTTGCATCTTTTATCCTTTTCCCACAAAGCACTGCTCCTTTCTGACCTCTCACTTTCTGCATTCCTGTCTATGACAAGCACCTCATCTTGTTAACAGCTTTAAGCAAAAATAGTCTTTTTGCCTTAAGTTAGAAAATAACCAAATGAAACCTGGAGGGAAAAAAATCCAGACAGCTCTGTTTGAAATATTTTTGTTAGAAAATTGCAAATTTATTTTTCAATTCCTGGCATATTTCCTTCAATCATTGCTGCATTTCAGCTTATCTGCCTGTCATCTCTTTTGAAGATCTTCAGCTTTGATATAGCATTGCCAAAACTGAGCTCTTCTGCTTCTCTTCAGTACTCTGATTCTACCTTGACTCCTGTCCTTGGTTACAATGACCAACATTATTATTATTATTATTCCTGTGATCTTAGACCTATTAACCTGCCATTTTGTCCCTCCAAGACAGCAGCCAAACCCATCTTTCTTTTGTTAGTAAACCAAGGAAATCAGTCATCTAAGCCTTTGTAGTCTCTCGAGCCTCTTTCTTTCTGGTCTTTCTTGCTTTTAAATGTACAATCTTCCTCTGATACATACAGAAAACCAGCTCTAGTCATGCTCATTACTCCAAGTGCTCAGTCTTGTTCATTCCTCCTCTCTTATGCCTTCCCACTGCTCTCACCTTCAGGTCTGCCAAGAAGCTGCCTTGCTTCCAGCTGTCACGAGCCTGAACCCTGTTCCAGATTGTTAACTTACATGGACATCACCATTTCTTTTTAACACAAATAACACCCAGTTGCCTCATGTGTAAGGCACTCTCATTCTTCGGCCATATCTTCAAAAACCACATCTTGCTGCAGCAATGACTGGTGAAAGCACCTTGGGGTCATAACTGGCACATAAAGGTGTAATACTATTAGGAGAAGGGAGAGGATCAGGAAGGAATGCAGATGTCTGCACTGAGAGTGGACACACACCTTTTTGATTTTGTAATTTTTGTTTCCCAACCTCTGTGTATTGCCTGAATTATTTCACTGTAACGTCTCTGGGGCAGGGATGTTCTGCTCTGAGCTGCGTGCAGCACCACCTGTGTGGGCTCCTAACTCCAGCTGAAGCCTTTGTGTGTCACTGCAGCAACCTCACTGATTCGCATCCCCCTTCACAGTGCTGTGCATCTGTGTTTGCATCCAAGCTCCACACCCTTTCCCGTACTTAATGACATATCTTTCTCAACCAGGCACAAGGTGAGGGGCCCCATTAAATGCATCACCCTGCAAAAGCTTATGTTTAAGATATGTATACCACGTATGTTTTGTGGAACTTCCACAGTCATGATGTTTATCTTAATTTAGTGGTATGTTTTCCTCTGGGAAACAGGAGGACCAGGGCAGAAGTGGACTCTGGCAGCTATAAGGAATGATTACTTTCCAGTTTGGCTAATGATACAATCCACTGTGGCTGCAAGTCTTGCTTTCCTCTTTATGTGATGTCAACATTTCCACGAGCTACATGTGTTGTATTCATAAGTGGTACTTAGAAATGTGTTCTGTAATCTCCTCCTTATGCCTGACACTTTACACATGTGTTTATCTACAAGGATTGGTGACATTAGCTTGCTAATTTTGCCAGTGTACTGTACCAGTGAGGGTGTGAGAGACTCAGAAGGATATTTAAACTGGCAAAGAGAGAATTATTGACATTAGCTATGAGTACTTTGTAAGACTGTTTTGGAATGTCATTTGTTAGAAAATCTTTGCTGAGGAAAGTCATCCATCTTTCAAAGATGGAACTGCAAGCCTTACAGAAACCTCTTTTCCCGAATTGCACTCATTGCCAGTGGCCAAAAGTACTCACCTATTGACATTTGCAGATTAGATATACAGATATTATTCCCTGAGATGGAGTGTGCAAATGGTATAATAAGATACAGGGGGGTTTTGGCAGCTGAATGGCCTTCAGTGGTGAACAAAAATGTTCATTTGCCAAAACTCCACTTACATGCTCGTGTGTATCCATGGAACTCAGGTTTCTTTATTAAGTAGGCTGTATGCACAGTATTCACATGGTGAAGATCCTCAGCAAGAGCTCATACTGCCCATGTAAGTGGTTTTTTTAAGAATCAAGCTCTTACCTCTCAAAATTACATTCATATGGCATTGTTCAATATGTATGGCTGACTACTATAGAAAGCAGCAACAACAGGGTACAATGCACTAATTTTATCCCACTTTGACTTTGAAAATATAAACGGTACTTATAAAAATTGTAAATACTACAGAATCATGCTAGTGGGATTATTCTAAAACGAAAGTGCTAATATATGAAGCAAAATAGCCTTCCTAGTTCTAACTGGCTCCTATTATCACCATTATCAGAGAAGATACACCTCCGGCAATGAAAGTGTGCTGGAGCACAAATGAATATATGCAAGAGAGCCAAGATTTAAAGAGGTGTTTCTTTTTATCTTACAGTGAACTTCATTCTTTTGAGTGCCATGGTTAGAGCAATAAGTGTAAGCTCTTACGTCCAGTAGCTAAGTCTCATCTAGTTAATGAAATGGTAGCCTGATAAAATACTACTGATAAATATAACTACCCATTTCTGTTCCTTGCTGCATTAGGGGACAAAATACAGTCACTGTTAATGCATTATATAGTTATTTTACCTATAAATGCCTACTGTAAACAAGCTGTTAGATTAGCAAGCACAGCATATAAAATATCATTATCATAATTCAATCAATCACTAAATCAGAATCATCACAGATTTGGGTTTTTTCTATGAGAAAGACAGTGCCTGAACTGAGGTTTTTTTTCCTCAGTATATGCTATATAATCTATTTTCGTCTATCATTGTTCTGAATGTTAAATTGCCTGTTCTGAAAAATTGCAAGAAGAACAGTGTAGTGATTTGGACACATTCTGGGCAACAAAGGGCTACACATCAGTGTTTGATTCTGACTGAGTTGAAGATGGCATAAACACCATTGCCCGGTCACCGGTGACAGTCTTGCTCATTTCCATCATGTCCTTTCTCATGAAGCTTTCAGCGAGAGCGTTTCAGGCTGCTGCAGCCTTCTCCTGCTGGCCTGAAAGTTGTGCACCCTTCATGTGCTGAAGGTGTTGTGTCAGCACTGTGTCACAGCATCCGAAGCCAGAACCTCACCTCGGGAGTCCCATCAAATGTAATTGCACACAGCCAAAGCTTCCTGGACTCTGCAGGGATTCATCTCATCCTCATCAAGATGACACTATGTCGACTTTGGGACTGTCACAGCAGCACTTGTAGGAGCATGGCAGCCACACAAGGAAAACGGAGGAAAAAGGTAACTTTATGCCCCCTACCTACCTTAAGGAGGGCATCTTTGCAAATGAAAGCAAGTGAATAGAGACCAAACTTCTCTTTCATAGCCCAATACACATCAGGTCAGCAAGACAGTGGTTGCTAGCCTCCCACTGCCTGCTGAAATAATGCTCTGCTTAAGTCTGACACCTTAGCACAGCAGCAACAGATTTAATGTCTCTTTATTCCAAATGAACGAAAGGGCTAAATCATTGCCCCTTCTATAGTTACCTCCTGAAGTGCAATTTAGTTAGTTTGTAAGTTGTCTGGGTTGACAGACTTGCTGAGTTAAATACAGATAGGGTTTGTGAAATGTGCCCTAGTCGTGACAAGGTCTTCTTCATACTCATGGAAATAATAGTAGCTGTGGAAATGGTGGTAGAAGAATGCAAAAACTTGTCCATTAGCAAGGTGGGTAAGATGAGACAACTGAAGTGACTATAGAAAAATGCAGTCAGCTTGAGAGCTTTTTATATCCTGACATGCAAGTTAGAATGAAAAGTCTCTGTTAATGTAGCTGAGTTCAAGATCTTTGGTTACTGATGAAAAATGATCTAGCATTTGTTATGGAACAAGGTTGGAACTGCATGGCTGAGATGATGATTTCTTTTGGTGTAATTAATGCAACCTAAGAGTGGAGTGTGCATGAGAAGGTTCTACTGGCATTGATAGATGGATTAAGTTTTCAGCTTTCATCTCATTTAAAATGGATCTGGTAACCAGCTCAGAAAAACAGTCTGCTAGAAGATGCTGATTAAGTAGGTAAGTCCTGGAACAGTAGTAGGGTGAGACATATCTGCCAGACAGCATCTGTTTTGACGGTTCATGCTCAGTATTTAATAGAACACTGAGTCGTCCAAAATGCCTTGAGGTAAAATAAATTCTTGCCAGCAGCCTGCTCTCTTGCTGGTTTAGTACATCTTAATAGTGATCTTTTGTCCTCAGCTGCAAGGTGATTCCTAAACATGTCTTCCAAGGTTTTGTTTGCAAAGTGACAATCAGTAATTTATACAATAAGTGTTTGTTTACAACCGTAGAGAGCACTGGCGATAGAATTACTGTGTGGAAACTAACTGGTTGTGTCATAAAGGCACAATTTGTCGAATAGGCAAATTAAAGTGTCTATGCCCTCTGCAAAATCCTGATGAGTGGATTTATTTGGGTTGGTGGACATCTGGTTAATCCTAGCTGTCTTCACTTGGCCGCTGATGTGAATTCCTCACATTGTGAGGAAATTTCTTGTTAGCTGTTAGCTAAAACCAATGAGATTTGACTGAGCCCTCTGTATGCATGGAAGGCAGCCAGGATGTTGTTTGGAGAGCACATGTGAGGTGCTTCCTGAGCACTTCTCAGCTGTTGTCAGTTCCCGACTCTCTGGGTACAGGCAAAACTTCTATGCCATAACTGACAGGGTAGATTTGTACCTTTCTGGGTGGAGAAGACCACCAAGTCTTTTCCCTTTGATGCAGACTCTTCAAACAGCTGTCTGCTGCTTGTAAGAGGTACTTGGTGTCTAGTGGATAGATTTGGTGGATATCTAGAAATATCTAGTGGACTGGAAATATCTTTCTGTCTACTTTGGGGCTGGAATGTGGAAGGAGAGGTGTTGAAAGTGAGCAGAACATCTTGAACGCATTGATTCCTCAGTACTCCGTGAACTTTGTCTTTCAGGATGGTGACCCAGATGTAGCCTTAGCAGGGTGTTGTTTCCCTTCACATTCATCTTCCGTCTACTGATGAAGATCCACTGGAATGCAATTAGATCTCACAGCTGGTTTCATTTCTGAGGGACGTGAACTATTGGTGAGTGCATGGAATTGCATTTCTTTCTCTTCACCATGTAACAAAAGGTGATCTTGGATAAATAACTTCCCTTGAGATATTTTATATGTGTGGGATAGCAAAGGTTCTGTGCCAGTTCAGAATCTACGTAAGCCCATTAGAAAAAGGAAAGTGAAGTGAAAAGCTTTCAGTGTGTTGGTCAGTCTTTATCATATGACTGACTTCGCTTCAGGTATCCATAGAATGTGGCTGGAGATCTCTTCACAGCCTAAAAAGTTCAGATTAAAGATGAGTCATTCTGATAAATCTGATGTAACAACCATAAACTGGGAAGATCAATTGTAAGGGGTGACTGCTGTTATATCCTTTCACTTGACTGAGTACATTTGCTGGTTTATTATTTGCATTTGCAAAATGCAAGGACCCCACCATGTTGAGAATGTGAAATATTTTTCTGTTACTCCGTAAAAAAAAATTCCCTAACGTTTGCTTTAACATGTTGCTGATAGCTGGGTTTGGAGTTTAGAAATTTACTGGTACTATTTCCTAAGCAATATTACTAGAAATCTCTGTAAAATATGGAGTCGAGATTGACAGTCTGGTGGAATCAGTCCTATTTATTATCTTAACTACCACAAATACTTGCTAGATTTGTACTTGTTACTTACTACCTTGGTTAATGTTAGTGAAACACTAGTATCTATGACATGCTCCAGGAAGGCAGCATGCTGTAAATATACTCTGCCTATGTTTGATAACCAGCAGTCCTCAGACACAATTTGAAATTTTTACAGAAATAGTAAAATTCAAATCAGGACTTGGGTTTTTTTTTGTTCCAATTCATTTATGGCTTTTAAATAAGTGCTCTCCAGGCCATGTGTTATAGTCATTAGCCCATAAATGATTGAAAGTTTAAAACCTATAAGGATTTGAAAAGACTCAACACCTTTTAGAGTGTGCTCAACCCTTAGCTAAGTCAGATTACTGAAGTAGGGAAAGGCATGTCTTCTTTATTTCATGGTTCTTTGTGAATATCACTTTCTCCAGAATCTTGTTGCAGTTTACCAAAACTGAGGATGGAGGCAGGTAATTCAGTGACTTATATTAAGAATTATTCAATCTATTCTGTTCTTTCAAGACACATTTGTTTGGCTGGTGTAAAAGAAAAAGGTGTATAAACAACATAGATAGATATTGAGTCTTTAAGGTTCTTCTGAGCACCCTCTGTCAAGAACTGGCTTTAGAGGTGCTCAGCACATGCCAAGATCACATCTTATGTTTATAGAAAAAAAATACAGTAGTTAAGAAATTACACACATGTATATGAAATGTTCCAAGTTGACAGTTTGCAGTGTAGTTCATTTGCTGATATACATGAAAAAACAAAACAAAACCTTGACAAAGATTTGTCATTTTCGTAGAGTAAAATAATTTTATGCACAGCAGAATCTGTTAATGTAAGCAATTATATGTCACTTACTGGTTTTGTAAATAGAGATATATATGTACATATACGTGAAGGAAAATTCTTGTAAATATCCATAGTATTATCTTGGAATTATTGGGCAGGTAGAAGGTTACAGCAGAAGGCAAAATCATCTTCTTGTCTGAATTACTGCCACCATGGAGCAAATTGGAAAAAAAATTATTTTGTGTCAACCAGTCGCACCCCACTGCACACATGGATGTCTCCTAAAGCCATCAAGATAATATCTGAGCATGTAATCATAGCTGGAACAGTAAGGAATCCTCTTTTGCTGCAACAACCAAACAGAACATTGAGCCCACAAAGACGTGACCAACACTGTCACTCAGCTAAAGTTAGAAACAAGATTTCTGCCTTATAGCCTTTAAGATATCTTTTTCTCTTTTTTTTCCCTCAAATATTCAGGCAGGAAATTTTGGAGACAACCTTGGCATACTAAATAACTTGTGTAGCTAAAGTTAAAACTCCAGTCTTCGCAGGTCACAAATTCCAACACAGAAACAAAGTAAGCTTAAATTATGTTTAGGTATTTCTAGGTCCATACAGCTGTTCATCCTCTGTTTTACCACATTGTCTTCCTATGCTGAGGATTATGGGTTTAATCATTCTTAATGTATTTATCATACTAAAAAGATTTAATTGCTTCAACCAGGTTATCTGACTATATGTATTTTATTCAGAATTTGCTGTATTATTCTTGTGTAAACGTATATTGTTGCATGTGAAATATCAGCTATATAACTTGTGTTTCTAACAGTAAAATTCTGCTTCAAGGAAAACAAAGTAAATTTCTTTTAAAGGCCTTCTCTTACAGGATACTGAATTAACCAGATACTAGAAAATCTGCAGTGGATGCTCAACACCGCACAGAAAGTGCACACTTGTTAGCAGCATCCTTGGTTCAAGGCTGAGTGAAATCAAAGTGAATAGCTCCCAGTAACTTTGCCGAGCTTCAGGTTGAGCCCATGCTCCTTATGGCTGATCCATGTAATGTGCTATTTGCAAACCACATGAAGTATAAGCCCTTACTGTAGCTGCAGTTTCTCAGACGGAGGAAGTAACGAGAGAGCCATCCTCAGCCATAAGGAATATCACTTTGGGTCGGTTTTGGACTTTTCAGTGCAAAGCTTTACATTTTAATGTCAATTATCCACCAGTAATATATTAGGATAATATGCAAACATGCAAAACACTCATTTGCCATTGCTTTTAATGCTCACAGTTGAGTATATGCTCTAGTGATCTCCGGATAAGGGGTATCTTAAAAACTAGCCTGGACTGCTCAGAGACCCTTGATATTGCTTTCTTACCTGCACCAAATACTGATCTTGAGAGACAGCAAGAAACTGATCTCTCCAAACTGATTGGAGGGGGAAAGGTCTTTGAGAAACTTTTCCCCTGATATTTTCTAGGTCATGTGGATTTTACTTGTTCTTGTCCTGAAAGATGTTGGTGTCCTGGCAGGGTACATGCTCATAAGCAGCTTGTTAACTTCTACTGTAGAAGGCTCTTTAAAGAAATGCCATAATGTGAAATGACAATAGGCTTTGCCTATTTACCCTTCTATCAGCAGCTTTCTGTTACCCCAGAACACCAAAGGTACTATACATAGAATCATATACGTTTTGTCATTTTGGTCAATTTGTTTTAAAAACGGTAAACACAGCTAGGAGATATAAACATGTCTTTGGTTTCACCATATTTTATTCCTTATGGATCTAACTCTAATGTAAAGTGCAGTGGTTTAGTTCTTCTGCTTTTAAAGGTAAGCTGAACATGTCTGCATTGGAAGAAGTCTGTGGGTACTTTTGACCATGGAGCAATCATGCACTTTTTTCTGTAATGGTTATTTTCCAGAAAGCACATTAAAGTGCAATTTATCCATTTTACAAAAACACTATATCATTTCTGTGTTTAGCATTATGTTCATGGATGGATGACTCTTCTACAACAGAATATAGTATTTACTGTACAGGCAACAGAATTTCTACACTGCCTGGCTACCAGTAACTAAGAAAAAAGGTGAACTGTGAACGATTCTAATGGATCCTAGTCTATTAGTACACTGCAGTTTTATTTCAGAATAAACTATCTGTAAGCACAGGGAAAGAGCATTACTTTGTTGATTTGAGTGACCTATTGCAGCCCAGAATCTGGGTCTTATCTATTCTGGGCAATTCTGAAGCTGAATGAATTACTTGCCACTTCTGTTTAAATACGATTCTTGCTAAACTGATTCAGGGCCAGATTTTTAAAACCTCATTGCTAGGAACACTGCTGTCTAACCAACAGGAGAGGGGAAAGTGGCTGCACTGGCTCAGGGACAAGACAGGAATCAGAGAGCTGCATTTTGACTGTTTTGATGCATGGGTTATTTTTCTAGCAACAGAATTACCCGCTAACAAAAGCAGTTGCCTGTGGTGGTCCACTACAGCCTATCACTAGAGTTGGAAATACTTAGTCATTAACATAGACAAAATCAAGCGTGACTTAACACTTACACCAAGATATAGACTAGATTCACTTCACCCTTAATATGCTGAATAACATAAATATTTGGTGCGATTCGTGACACAGCCAAGGGGCTATAATTTGCAGCCTCTGCCTACAGTTTAGCACCTCAACCGCTTCTGAGACTAGTAGGCCACAGCAGTGGAGGCATGATGCATCCATTTTTGCAGGCAGAGGTCCAGCATCTATCTTCCTTCAGGGAACAGTTACACAGAAAATTTCCTAGTCCATTTGTACTGGTAAGTTGCTTGGATTGGATCAGTGTATTTGAGTTGTTAGTAACTGTTGTCCTGATTTTAATGGCTGTAAGTGGTTTTAATTCCAAACAAGGGAAAACTCATTTGTGTGGTTTTATATATTTTGGGATCTCTTCCTGCAGATCCTGAGAAACAGAATACTATAGATCAAAGAAAGGAAGCCACAGGATTATGAAAGATCCATTGTGGTGCCCATCCTCAGCTTTCCTAGCAACTTATTTCTGAGATGCTAGATACTTTGACATGTGCAGTGGAAGGGATTTTCTCCCCACATGTAGAGAGAATGGTACATAGAAAACTGCTGATTTATACACAGTTTTTAAAAGGACTGTATCTGATTGTGTCTTCATGAAAAATACTTTGGGTTTTGCACAAGACCTTTTTGTTTGTGATACAATTATTAATTCTTTAATACCTCATCATAATTTTTACACAGTTAAAGGGAATTGGACCAGGCTGGTTGGGCAAGGTTGTGCAACATTGTGCAAACAACAAAACTGAAGGTCATATGAAGTGGGGCTTCCAAAAGCAGCTCACTGAGCAGTAGAGAGGCAGTAGTAATTTAATTAGCTGCTTATAGCAGTCATAGCATGAAAAGCCAGCTGTGTAACTGCAGTCTTCAAAATTTCCAGCAGAAGTGTAACACCAAAATGCACCCAAATAAATTCTTCAGGAACGTGAAGTCCGAGGGCATTTATTTGCCTTTAGTAACACAAATAGAGAACTTCACAGAGGATGGGCTAATAAATGCATATATTTGATTTAATACATATGCTTGTGATGTTGGACTAAAAAAGAAAACAAGAAATAGTGATGTGGACATAGCATAGTCTTTTTGCTGTTGTGGAAATGAAAATCACAAAAAAACTTTGGAGTTTCACTTCCCCATAGTGAAGTGGTGGGAAAGCAAGTGATCGTCATTGTATGAGCTGAAGCAGGGCAATAATATTCCTCATAGCAGGAGCAGAAATGAAGACACAGAAAACGTGCAATGTGGCAGCTCCATATGACAATTCTTGGGCAGCCTGAGGTTCCTCCCCATCCTTGCTTCTTAACAGTACAACCTTAAAAGCCAAGGAGGATTGTTGTGGGGTATGGTGCTATTGTGAGATATACACACAGTAACAAGCATCTTCAAGAGGAGAGGGAGTTTGAGGGGTTTTTCCCCAAAATAAAACCAGATTGGTTTCAACTTAGTGGCAACAGCAATCTCATGTGAGCTTTGACCCAGACCTGAACTAGTATTGTGCTAAACATAGAACTTACATGGTTTGCTCTTCTCCTTTGGCTCAGTGGTAAAAATAATACTGCCCCACATAGCCCCAAATGCACCATACTGGGGAGCTGGAACTGTCATCATGAGTGATTCGTGAGTACACAGTGTATTTTTGGAACTAATTAATTATGTCATGGAAAGAAGATTTATTCTTACCCCTCGTCCAGCATCCACCTTCCCCAATCCTTGCTAATCTTGCTTTCTGGATAACAGGAGGAAAATGAGGAAAGTGTTTAGCAGTCTCAGTTGTCTCTGTGATTCAAATCACAGAATGAAGCCAGACAGCAAAACAAGTGCAGATCAAGCACAGGCTGCCTGCTCTGCTTGTGCTTTCTCTGCAAGAATCAGTTTCAAATATTAGGTGGATTTTTTTTTTCCCCTGTTGCAATTAACTAAGAAAAATATTTCAAAGCTGTATAATTAAAGGCCAGCATTTTATTAGGTTTTAAAATAGTCTTTATGAAATCTACTCCTGCCACTGGTAATTACAATGTACATCTTAATACACCTCTGCTAGGCCTGAGCTGGAGATAACAGTCCTGTGTGTATTGCATTTGGCTTGTGCATAGAAGGTAAAATCCTTTATCTTATCTCAATCTCCAAACAACCAGCCTCTCTTCCAATTCAGCCCTAATCTTCTTAGTAAATAATACTGATATTTTTCACCATAACAAAAATGGAGCTGCCAGATTCAGACTGATAACACCTCTCATTTACACACCATTCTCTGTCAAAATCTGCCTGATTTTTCTTAATCTCTTTAACTCATCAAAAAAATACTTTTTTACATTCAGCCATGGTAAGTTCTTTGCTACCAAATAATATTATTATAAATAAATCCGTTGACTACAGCTGTCTCTTTGGACAGATATTGGAACTCTTCTCTCTTCTGGCTTGTTTCCTTGAATGATAAAAAATTATTGCTGTCCAATTTAATTTTGCTGTAAAGTTTGGTATTCTAACAAAATGACCTAAAAGGAGTGTTTGACTGAGAGCATGCCCAAAAGGCATCTTTCCCCCTACACCTCCCCCCTCCCTCCCCGTGGGATGTCATCTCAGTTCACTTCTCTTGAGATTGCTGTCTTTGCACTCCCATCCTTTCCTTTGCAATGACTTACCTTTAAAACAAGGGAAATGATAACCTAAGTCGTGGGATTTTTATAGCCTGTTAATTATCTCTGTATGATTTCCTAAATTGCAAAAAAAAAAATACTGCAGAGAGAATGGCAGGGTAAAAAAGCTGGATAGCAGGATTTCTGCTTGCAGTGATTGAATGGAAATAATATACTTAAATCTGAATAGTTTATTTCAGCAGCAACTTGACCCTGAGTGACAGAGACATTTGGGGAACCTGTCCTAAAATGGCAAACGATCCATGTAAGTAAACATTACACGTGGTCATTGTACCCCACACCTGCTTTCATCCACTGCCGTGCGACAGACTGAGGGATATATCACACCAGCAATTTTTGTGTTGAGAGAAAACCACCTAAAAATCTATAGCAGAATATGGCCCAGAATTGCCAGCTGCTACAGCTGGAAGGAATAGGTATTTGTCTTCTGTAGGGCTTGGGCTTGTGGATATGAAATGCTAATTCTATCCCCGGGCAAAATTCTGTGGGATACCTTTAAAAGTATGGCAAAAGTGCTTTGTTCTACTAACTTTGTGGAGGGTCTTTCAGGGTTATTTTTAAACCACCCCTTTCTTCCTTCCTGAAGTTTGCAGAACTGGTTTTCAGAAGCAAGGCTGCACATGTTCATTACAAAGTAATAAGATCATATTTTGACTCTTGAAACCTTGCTGACATGCTTCCAAAGTGCTAATCAGGCTCTTTAAATAGCGAATCACCTACAGCATCACTATCCATGTCAGGATTATAGAAAAGATGAACCATATTGTTTAGATAATCTGTCATCTTTGTATCAGTATGAGAGAGGTAAGAGCTTGTAAGATCAGTAAGTACAAAACTGACATCTTGTAAGGCTGGTGGGGAATGAGACATGTGGTTAGCATGGAATGCATGAAATGTGGGGCATTGGGTGTCTTGGCCAACAAATAACCACTGACTGGGCTCCAGAACAGGTCCATGACTGTTATACCCTGGCACTGTATTTAGACCACACGTTAGGACTTTTCCTGCACCTAGTGCTATGCTGGCCTTCTTTCACTGCCCTGCACAAGAAATAGCGTACAGCTGAGAAACAGGGCAAATACATTGGGAACCAAAGGCAGGATATGATTGCTGATGCTATTACTAGTACTACAGCTACCACTACTGTTACTGTTGTTTCTGCTACTCATTCAATCACAGAAGTGTGCTAGAGTGCTAGGGTTCCTTATTAGGAGGCACTATATGAAAGTGGGACAAACAGAAGATCCCTGCCCGATGGACTAACATGTAAATCAAAGTGTTGTATACACCAGTGGGACAAGTTCTGTGAAAGATATATGTAGCTCCCAGTGGCCTAACCAATTTTCAGCACTAATTACTGATAATATCCATCACACAGGAGACACAAAGCATCAGTCTTCCTTTAGATTTGAAGAAGAAAGTATCTGTTCTGAATATGGGTTAAGGTAAATGTTTGGGTTTTTATCTAACAATAGCCTCAATGTTTGTGTGTATCCCTGACAGCACACTTGTTGGTTTACTCTCTGTTTTTCTTATTTTGGTTGGTCCTCCTCTGCACCTGGTCCTCTTTTAATTTAGCTTATCTGAGACTGTGTTTCATAACTGTATCAAGCATTTATGGTGATGCCTTAGTTCAGTGTCTTTCATCATGGGGCTAGTTCTCCTCTATCCACCTATTCCTGATGCATTCCTCGTGTGCCTTTTTTTAATGCTGTATCTCACTGATTGCTTTCCTCTGTACTGTGACTGACAACTAACCTGGGGTCCCCCTCCAGCTCAGTCTTTTCCAACTGATTCCTAATTTTTGTTATTAGTTTCCAAATGCATTATCTTCATTTGGGGACAAGTGACTAGCTTCATTATCTTCAAAATACTGCCTCCCATCCCATTCCTATTACACCTGTCCTTACTGTCATCCAGTCTTTTTCTGCATGATATCCTTCTCTCCTGTGTATTGATAGTGCCAACCTATGTAGTATCACCACATTCCTAATATTTATGTTATGGTCTTAATTGAAATAAGGAGAAGATCAGACACAAGACCGATCTATAAAGAATTCCACTGCTAACCAGTAACCCTCCCAGTACTTTTCCTTTCAACACTATCTTTTGCTGTCATTCCTTGAGACAGTCTTTTACCAATCTTTCAATTCCTCTACTAATCCCTATCTTCTCCAGCTTAACAAATAATTTCCCATGTGGCACCATACCATACACTTTACTGAAGTTTAGATAGATGAGATCGACTCCATTTCCTTTGTCTAGAAAATCAACTGTCTTATCAAAGGAAGCTATTAAGTTAGTCTGCCTAGATCTCCCTTCTTATATTTCCTACTGCACTGTATCCAATATTTCCTTCACCTCCATGTCTTTATTTATCTGTTCATTCAAAACCTGTTATAAAACCCTGCATAATTTAGAGGTTAGGTTGACGAACCAATATTTGCTCAAATAGACTTTTTTTCTCTCTCTTTTTTTATACTTTCTGTTCTCCAGTCATATGGCATCATCTTTGCCTTTATTCATCCAGGTTTTGTTATCCCTTTTAGCTTGAAAGACAAGCTTTTTCAGGTTTTCACCCCCCTTGACTTCAAGAAAATCAAGGTCTATTTCTAATTCAAGTCTCTGAGTTCATCGTCCCACATGATCTCAGTAACCAGTTGCGTTAGTTCATTAACATTTATTCTCTAATTATAAGTAAAAATATTTGTCACAACCTTTTCCAAAGGTCTGTCATTTAATTGAAACTGCTTAACTCATTTTACCTTTCATAACCAGATATATTCCATTGGCCATGGTTTTGATAATGGGTTCTAGAACCTTGCACTGAGATGGAGAGGTATTTTTTTGGCTTCATCCTTCATAAGTGATATCAAGTGGATCCAGATATTTTCAGTCAAGAAAGACAAGAGCAGTGGAGGTCTGACTGTGAAGGAGAGGGAACCTAGAACTGAGATAGGATGTTTCAATAAGAAAACTGAAGAAAACTTGAACTTGGGGAGAACATTTTCAAGTTCATACTTACTTCATGCAGTTGTTTAAGATTTTATCCATGACACAGCATGAATATAATTTGCTGAACATCCACTTTGGTGGATGTTCATCTTTACAACAGGCAAAAAGGATGATACTGTGAAATAGATGACAGAAAATCAGGACTAAACCTGAGGTCTCAAATCACTTCTTTTCTGACTTGGAAATTCCACATAAACTATCCTGGTTCAAATGTATGTGTGACTGTGCTCTTATCTCACTCAGTGTTCACACGGTTTCTTTCCATTCAAATGTTTGGGGAAGGTTAGCAAAAGGTGAGAATACACAGCACTCCTTGTATGAGCATACACTTACGAATATTACTTCTTTATTTAACTGTCTTTTTCCAGCTACTCTGGCTCATTTTATTCATCTCCTACGTGCCTAGTCAGCTGTTAATCAAAAACAAGGAACCCCATTTCCCATCAGATGGTGAATGAGGTTTAACTGATATCCAGATACACTGCAAAAGCAAAATGATTGCAACACATTGCACTCTGTGCTGTTTTAAACTTCTCAGGATTTCCAGAATTAACTGGCCCGTGTCTGATCTATGCCTGGTTCAGTTGTATTCCCCCTAGTACACATAGTGAGCTCATTTATAGAGTAGTTTTAGCAATTTGTATTTAACCCGTAACTTTAAGAAGATTAAAGCCCATTGGCAGTACTGTGGGTGTTGCAAAGTTTATTTCCTGACCAGTATTTAAGGACCAAATTCTGTTTCTGATTACATTGGCCCTTATTTTTACAGGGACTTTGCCAGATCTCAAAGACGACATTTACAAGTGAGCTCAGAGCTCTTGCATGCACTTTCCAAACTTTGAAGTTTCTGCTGCCTTCCCACTGAGCAGAACACATTCAAGTTCAAGTGGGATATAGAATTGTTATTTAAATCTTACAGTCAAATTAGACCCTAGAGACATGATTGTATAGCGTTATTGTCTCAGTCCCCGTGAAGTTAAGTGTTCTCATATCAAATATGATGTGTTTCAGCTTACCACCTACTGCACGAGTATTCATCTCGTTGTTAAAAGATATCAAGCAAAGTGGTGTTTTATTTATTTTTACATGTGTCAGTTATTTTTAGTGGTAATGTTAGCGTGACACCACTGCCTTTTCCTGCAAGTCACGGGAACATGAAGCTGCTACCTCAAGTTCTCAGCCATGCTAATGATAAAAAAGCCTCTGGGCTTTTCTTAAAGATCAGGATCGCATTTTTCGTTGTGTCTTGCTTTTGAAGAAGGATATTTTTGCCTTGAAGTGCTGCTCTCAAGAGAAGTGGGCTTTCTGAATGCAAGTTTCAGTTGTGGCCCAAAGGCATATACACATTGATGAGATGGCAGAGCTGCACCGCTGAGAGCTCAGTAGGCAGGGAGGGCTGCTGCCATCTGCGAGCCAAGAGGGACAGGACTTCACGTCACAAATGAGCTAGAAAGATTTTTAAGGACCTACCTCTCTGAGAAGTCGTGTTTCTGCTGAAACCAAATTGCACAGCAAATATTCAACTTGGTTTCACCTGAATTTTCTTTTGAAAGTAAACCGAGGAGAAAATGTCAAAATAATCCATTTCAGCATTGTTTGGGTTTCATTTTTCACTTGAAATGATTTTTCACTTTTGTATTATATTTTCTCTAATACAATAGATTATATACTACAACACAAAATAAAACATTAACATCAAAATGGGATATTGTGAATGACCTTGAGTGTTTTTTAAATAGTTCTTTGTGACAAATTTTGAAATATACATGTTTTACTCCGTGCACAAAATGAAACTCTTGTCACCCAATCTGAGAGTAAGTCTGCAGCTGATTTGAGAAGTAAAGATTGAATTTACCTGCTTATCTCTCTGGCTAGCTCGGAAACACTTGTGTTTCTGACGATGCTTTCTTGCATATTCTGTGATTTCTGAGAAGACCTTATCTTAGTCCTCTAAGGTCACCAGAAACGTTTTTCCTAGCTGGAGTTTGGTCTGTAGACACAAAAATTTTGGACATTTTAATAGTGCTGCTATCAGAATTCATCCCTTTCTTTAGTAGGGTGCTAAGTGATACATGAGGGACTATTTGGTAGACATTTGTAGGCAGGCATTACTGGAAGATGAGACAAGATGAGGGCCATTCTGATTTTAATATTAATTACAAATGAGATCCAGACTTCCTAGTCTCCCCAAGTTATTAAAGCAGTATATGGTTGCAGCTGAAGAACTTTCCCTTAACTATTTGCAGTGATTTAGCAAAGATGTATTTTGCATTAGTACTTTATTGTACACCTGTATAAATTATGCTGTTGTGTAGCCAATGTTTTTTAAAACAGCGTAGCTGTCAATTGCTTGTGTAATGGCACATTTTGCGATACTATCGGATGACATATAACTTGTTAAATTACATTGAAAAAATATTGGAGAGAATTACACTGTAATTAAATGACAATAATAATGAGACCAATATTAGCTGCTGCCATCAATTATGTAAGACTGTGCATTTATTATATATTTTTCCAAAAAGCCTTCCTTATGTCTGAAAAGACATTTTATTCAAAACCCTGCTGGTGCTTTTAACATTTAAAACATTTATAAGGATGTTAACCTCTGAATTCGCATTCAGATGTTTATGCCGTGCACAGAGAACAACTGCGCACAAGAAGCTTGCTAAAGTGGTTCTTTTAAAGACATTTTCTTAATCACATAAATATTGTGCCTTTTTTTCCCTCTCTTTTTGTTTGTTTTAGATCCAGATGATTAACAAATAATTTAAGTAGTTCAGGCTGATCAACTTTCACATAATGTTTTGTTGACTATTGCATATTGTTTAGCACTATTGTCTCTTGGTGAGAGCATATCTCTTCAACATGATCTAATTAACGCAGTTTTCAAACAGCAGCAGTATTGCTGACACTTGCATATCATGTTATATCTGAAATATCAACACCCAGTTACATTAATGCTGCAGCAAATATCTTT